>JAJOOS010020900.1:0-21226 GCA_029582725.1 Solanum chiquidenum | reverse complement strand
AGGAACCCTCTCTAGTACATATGTGATTGAATACTCTATGGAAACCAAGTCTAAGCACCGAGTGGATGTGGTTAGGATGGTGGCCTAGTTGAGCATGAGATTAGGCACAATGAACATCCTTGGACATCTCTTAAACCATGTGCCAACATGGGTTACTTTTAATTCTACCTTTGACAAGTAGAACAACCTCCACGGAGTAGGATAGACTCCGTATTCCATACCTTGCTAGTGTGGTCTATGTCGGTTAAGGCCTATTTCCATCACGTGGGATGTGCACTCTAGTATTGGATAGGTTCTACAACGTGTAGGTAGTAGTATGGGATGCTATCTACACATGACACAAGTAGGCTTAGAAGATACTAAAGTGTGTTCCCTAAGCCTTAGGGCTATTATGTGATAGTCCCATATATGCTTGTGTGTCTCTTAAATGGTCTATAAAGAATGTTGACTTAGTATGTTATAATGAAATGATAAAACCCTTGTCTATGGTAACTCTTAGGAACACTTAGGTGTATATGAAGAGGTTGTATGGGCGGTCACTTCATTATTCACTTAAGTGTGGCTTAGGGTGACTTGAGATAGAGGCTTAAATTGTAATGTAGGAATTACTTTGCTATCTTGTTAAGTATTGTACACTTGTGTTAATGGAGTTGTAAAGGATGTGAATATAGTCTTATTTGTGAATGGTGACTTGAAATGTGAGTTTATGCTTGTGGTTGTAAAGGTTTGTTAAAGAAGGTCTTAAAAGTATACATTCCTTGTAAAAGTCCGTTGTGCATGTTTTCTTGCATGGTCATAATACTTAGTACTTATTGTACTAATTCCATATTTCTCTTTTGTTACAAGTGTAGGTGGTGGAAAGTGAGGAGATCTTTTGAGGAAGCTTGGGATATTGACTCTTCTCAAGAAGCTTGGTATGTTCTCATATATTCGAGGACATAGTTGTTACCTTTCTAGTATTTCCACTTAGACATTGTATAAGACTTATATTTTTTTGTAAAGGGCCGTGCCCCTAAGATGTTCTATTCGTGTCTAAGATGGTACATGAGACTTAGAAATTCTACTTCGTTACATTTCAAAGATATTTATGAGTATTATGAATTTGTTTTAAAAAGAGTTATTATTCCTTTCAGTTTTTATTACCGAATGCGATAAATGAATGCTAAGGCTTGTATAAGACCTCTGAGAGGTCAAATACGCATGTAACGGCTAAGGGGTGCTCTCGGGTCGTTACAAACTTGGTATCAGAGCATAAGGTTTTGGAAATTGTCCCTTTGGATTCAAAGTCTCATATGCCACGTCTAGTAGAGTCTTGTTCATCGGTGTGAGTCGCGACACATCTATGAGCGAGAGGCTATAAGATGGTAGAAGTTTCACTGCTTTCATTAATCTTGACGTCGTACCTTAGAGTTTGGTCTATAAGTATCTTTCCTAATCCGTCTCTTGTGTTTATAGGAAATGAATACGAGGGCTAATCCTAGGAGAGCGAAGAGGAGAATGTGGATGGGGGAGTTCGTCCCCAAGGTCTTCAAGGTGACCAAGTCCTCATTGGCAATCAAGAGAATGAGGTTCCGGTGGATCCCCGACCACGAATAATGAAGAGATTAGGGCGACTTTTCTAACTCTAGCTCAAGCCATGACGACTCAAGCAAATAGAGATGTGGGGACTAGGTTGAATGCTAATGAGAGTACGGTAGCCTCAAGGTTGAGAGAGTTCGTGAGGATGAATCCTCCTATCTTTTTGGGCTTTAGAATTGGAGAAGATCCCTAAGGATTCTTGGATGAGATTTATAAAATTGTGGATGCTATGGGAGTATCTTCTTGAGAGAAAGCAGAATTGGCTTCATACCAATTGAAGGAGGTGGCCCAAATTTGGTACACTCAATGGAAGGCAAATAGGCCGGAGGAAGCGGGTCATATAGAATGGGATGAGTTTAAGGAAGCATTCTTGGGTAAGTACTTTCCCCTAGAGAAGAGGGAGTTACAAAATTGAGGAGTCCATTAATCTTAGGCAAGGTAATATGAGTGTGGAGGAATATGCTTTGAAGTTCTCTATGTTGTCGAGGTATGCTCCATCTTTGGTGTCTAAATCTAGAGATGAGATGAGTAGGTTTGTTACCGGTGTATGCGACTTGGTGAAAGAAGAGTGCCGTACGGCATAGTTGTGAAAGATTTTCTCACATAATAAGGGTTCCTAAGGTTGGAAGGCTTTTCTCACCTAAATTGAACCAATGATTACATAAATTATGCTAATGTTGAGGCGAGAGGCAATCCCATTATCCCATGCTCCACCTTTCCTTTTATAGTTGTACGTAATTACTTGTCTATTTTGGCAAATCGAGAAATGACAATTTTTTTTACCTATTATACCCTCAATTAATTACTTTGAAAAAGGTAGAACTTTTTGAAAATCTTAAATTTTTAATACATCCACTTCATAATTAATAGGGGTAGAATGGTAAACTCACTATGCCAATAATTATTTTCTTAATAGGTGTGCCAATTTAAAAATGGACAAGTAATTGGGAACAGAGGGAGTACATTGCAAGGAGGTCCATCTTTCTACATTCGAGATGTTTGCTACTACCAATACTGAGAAAATAATCAAGGAAGGAAAAAGATTATACACACAAATATTCATCAATAAAAATTATGTTTCATTATTTATTTTTCAATCACTTTAAATTTATTGCAAACAATATTGAACAAACTTATTAAAAGTGGAAACCCAATGTATCCTATTTGTTACGCATGCAAATACAAAGTATTCCGATATGTGTGTGAATATCACTACGTCTCATAATTAAGTAAAATCTCATTATTTTTCATAAATCTGAGTACAAATAACGCTATTTATGAAATTTTCCGAAGGGGGCCCACCACACGCAAGACACTCACTTAGGGAAACGTTATTCCCAGGAAACTCCACCATGGCAACCCCACTAAAACCTAGAACTTCTCAAAAGTCCTTCCGCTTTGTCGACAACCACAATGTGTCTTTGCTCTTATCTAAAACGCACCCAAATATTAAAATTAATAAAAAGTTAACCAGAACTGAGAAACCAAACAAAAACAGCACATCTATGGTTTCAACATCAATTTTAACCTTATTTGGTATTAATGGATTCCCTTTAGACGTGGCTTAATGTATCTCTACATGAACGTGAGCAGATTCAGAATTTAAAATTTGTATTTATCCAGAGTCAAGAATATTAGGTTGATGTTTTTTTTTTTGCATCTTTTTTGAGAAGTTTAATTTCTGTTTCATTTTTTACTTTTAATTTATTAAGGAAAATTCTGTAATTTATATATCCACTAGGAATTTCTCCTATTCCCTCTTCATTTTTTTTTATATATGTGTTAGTAGAAAATTGAAGGCTCATTATTTGTTTGTGGTATGGTGGATTGATTTTGGTTGAATTTTTTTTGAGAATACTATTGGTGAGCTTTATTAATTGAGATTGATGTCGAAGAAAGCAAAGTGAATCTATTGATTTTTGAAGGTGAATGTAATACTAAAAAAATTAGTAAGACTTGTATTAGAAGGTTAGATATAATAATATATTAGTCATATGTGCCAACATAGAATTTTCTAGATATACATTAGCTAGTGGATCCACAATAGCTAAAAGTTCATGGTCCTTACCTTGACAAGTAGGACAACTCATTTCAGTGTGGGAGACACTTAATTCCATGTTAATAGCATGCATGGTCTTATTTGTCGGTTAAGGCTTTTTCTCACAAACAAGAAAAGTTATGATGAACCAAGGTTACTTCAAGAAGTATCATAATTATGTCTTAGGATGATGTTCTCTTGCATTGAACATATTTTACTACTTATGATTTCTAACTCCAAGATGCATGTTTTAGCTTGATCATTGCTTACTTATGAAAATGTCCCATTTTAGCATGTTTAAATGTTTATATGCATGGCTATCATACTTGGTACATATTTTATACAAACGCATACTCTTGCCTACATTTCCCCAAATGTAGGGTCTGACTGTTAGGGTTCTCAGTTTCGTGGCTAGAGGTTGATTTGAGAGATTTCTAGCTCTCGTGAGTCCTCGTGCTTTGAGGATGGACTTTTATTGTTTTCCAGTCTTTCCCTTATTGTTAGTTTTGAACATGATGTATGGGCTAGGACCAATTTCATTCTTAAGTACTATATGTCTAATGAGACAAGTGTTTAGACTTCCGCTTTACTTTTATAAAACTTTTGGACTTGTAATGTTGCCTTTATCTCTTTGTTCTATTCTTATGTTATGATTGCTAAGTGGCATGTATGGGGCCTCTCGGGGTCCTATACACCATGTTACACATAGGGTGTACCCCTAGGTCGTCAGAAATTTGGTAATCAAAGCAGAATGTTTAGTAAGTCCTAGGATATCTCATAAGCCACGTCTAGTAGAATCTTGTTCATGAGTGTGAAGCATGCCACATTTATGACTGAGAGGCAACTAGATTTTTAGGAAACTCCACTTCTTTCATCATTCTAAAGTCGTGCAATAGAGTTCAACTCTATAAAGCCTCAGTCCTAATCCCTACTCGATGCTCAACAAGATATGGATACTCAAAGAGATTACACTATAAGGAATGTTGTGAGGGAGAAGCTCCTTCTCAATCTTCGGTCGACCCTTTGGCCGAGCAAGTGACTAATGCGGAGTTCAGGGCTGCTTTTCAAAGTTTGGCTCAAGTCATAACGGCCCAAACCAATAGGGAGGTTGCGGTTCTCGTGATCCAAAATATGGGTACGATGGTATCTAGAGTGAGAGATTTCACTAGAATGTATCCCCCAGAGTTTCATGGTTCTAAGGTTGAGGAAGATCCTTAAGAGTTTATTGATGAGGGTTACAAGGTGTTGATGATTATGGGAGTGACCCCGGTGGAAAAGTGGAGTTGACTGCTTATCAACTTAAGTATGCTGCTCAAATTTGGTTCAACCAATGGAAAGAAGGGACACTGGAAGATGCGGGTCCTCTAGATTGGGAAAAGTTCAAAGTTACTTTCCTTGATAGGTTCGTTCTCTTTGAAATGAGGGAGGCAAAGGAGCTCAAATTCATTAATCTTCATCAAGGGAGCATGAGTATGAAAGAATATGATTTGAAGTTCACACAATTGTCTCGATATGCTCCTACAATGGTTGTCGAACCTATGGCAAAGATGAGCAACTTCATTTCGGGTGTGTTCGAAATGGTGGTTAAGGAATGCCGTACCGCCATGCTTGTTAGTGATATGGATATTTATTATCTCATGATTCATGCTAAACATATAAAAGTGGAGAAACTTAAGGAAAGGTCTAGGGATACAAAGAGGGCAAAGACCGGTGATGGTAATTTCACACATTCAAGGTCCGATGGACATGGTCATTCTAGGTTCTGACAAATGTTTTCCAGTCAAGGTTCCTCCCATGCCTCTTCTTAGTTCAACAAAGATAGGGTGTCTAACCCTAAACATTTAGGAGGGAATATTAGTCGATCTTTATTACTTAATTATGCTAATTGTGGAAGAAAGCACGAGGGTAAGTGTCTAATGGGTTCCAATGCTTGTTTTGGTTTTGGTAATATGGACCACAAGATAAGAGATTGCCCTTCAGTTGTTAAGAATTAGGGAGATAATCGTTGAAGGGCTCAAACTAATCCTTCATTCGGTCCTAGTTGGAATCAGAATCAAAATCGATTCTATGAACTCAATACTCATCATGAGAAAGAGGGTTCTCTCCATGTAGTTACTGGTATGTTGAAAGTCTTCCAACTTGATATTTATGCTTTACTTGACTCCGGTGCTATCTTGTCTTTTGTAACGCCATATGTGGCTATGAGGTTTAATATTCTTCAAGATGTATTGTTAGATCCCTTTTCTGTCTCTACTCCTATTGGTGATTTTGTAGTGGCTAAGAGGGTCTATAGAAAGTGTCCCATTTCCTTGTCCCATAGAGTTACTCTTGGTGACCTGGTAGAGCTTGATATGTTATATTTTGATGTTATTCTTGGTATGGATTGGTTGCATGCATGTTATGCTTTTATTGATTGTAGAACCCATGTTGTCAAGTTTCAGTTTCCAAATGAGCCTGTCCTAGAGTGAAAAGGGGGAAATTATATGCCTAACGGCTAGTTTGTTTCTTGTCTTAACGCTAGAAAAATGATTTCTAAGGGTTGGATTTATCATATAGTTAGGGTGAGGGATGTAGATTCTGAAACCCCTATTCTTGAGTCGGTCCCCATTGTGAATGAGTTTTGGAAGTGTTCCCACATGATTTAACCAGTATTCCTCTCAAAAGGGAAATAGACTTTGGTATTGACCTTCTCCCAAATACACAACCTATCTTTATTCCTCCTTACCGAATGACTCCGGTAGAACTTAAGGAATTGAAGAGAAATTGAAAGATTTGTTGGATAAAGGTTTCATTCGACCGAGTATATCCCCATAAGGTGCTCCAGTGTTGTTTGTAAGAAAAAAGGATGGTTCTCTCCGAATATGCATAGACTATCGACAATTGAACAAGGTTACGATTAAGAATAAGCATCCTCTCCCAAGGATAGATGATGTGTTTGACTAACTACAAGAAGTGAGTTACTTTTCTAAGATTGACCTCCGATCGAGTTATCACCAATTGAGGGTGAAGGAAGATGATATTCCGAAAATGACTTTTAGAACCTGATATGGTAATTTTGAGGTTTTGGTGATGTCTTTTGATTTGACTAATGCGCCCGCTGCTTTTATGGATTTATTGAATAGGGTGTTTAGACAATACCTTGATATGCTTGTGATTGTGTTCATTGATGATAAATTGATTTATTCAAGAAGCGCGAATGAGCACATCAATTATTTGAGGATTGTGTTGCAATCAAGGACCAACAACTCTTTGCAGAGTTTAGCATATGTGAATTTTGGCTAAGGTCCATGAATTTTCTTAGTCATATTGTTTCAAGTAAGGGTATTGAGGAAGATCCTAAAAAGACCTACGCGGTCGATAGTTGGCCTAGACCTCTATCCCCTTCGCATATCAGAAGTTTCTTGGGTTTGGCTGGTTATTATAAAAGGTTTGTTGAGAGGTTTTCTTCCATTGCCTCCCAATTGACAGCATTGACCCAAAATAAGGCTAAGTTCATATGGTCCGAAGCATGTGAAAAGAGGTTTAAGGAATTGAAGGATAGATTTACTTCCGCTCTGGTGTTGACTTTATCAGAAGGGACTGATAGTTTGGTTGTTTATTGTGATTCCTCGAGAATTGAGCTAGGATGTGTACTTATGCAAAATGGTAAAGTTATTCCCTATGCTTTAAGGAAACTTAAAATTCATGAGAAGAATTCTCCTACCCATGACCTTGAAATAGCGAAGCTTATTTTTGCCTTAAAAATTTGGAGGCATTATTTGTATGGTGTTCATCTGGATGTCTTTACCGACCACAAGAGTTTGCAATACGTGTTCAACCAGAAGGATCTAAATCAGAGCCAAAGAAGATGGCTTGAGTAATTAAAGGATTATTATATGAGTGTTCTCTATCACCCTGATAAGGTGAATGTGGTGGCGGATGCTCTTAGTCGGTTATCTATGGGTAGTGTTGCTCATATTGAAGATGATAGAAAAGAGTTGGTTCGAGATTGGTCCGGTTCGGTGTTCAACAAGTAGACGCTACTAAAGGTCGTGTTATGGTTCACAATGGTTCATAATCGTCTTTTGTGGCGGATGTGAAAGCCTAGCAAGGTCTTGATCCGACTTTGGTTTAATTAAGGGAAACGGTGCTTCAAAAGTCCATAGAGGCTTTCTCCCAAAGTGGAGATGGTGTACTTAGACACCAAGGTCGTTTGTGTGTTCCCAATGTTGATTACTTGAGGAAACGGGTCTTGTCAGAAGCCCAAAGTTCTCTGTATTCCATTCACCTGGGTGCCACCAAGATGTACCGTGATTTGCAGAAGATCTATTGGTGGAAAAGGATGAAGAAAGATATTGCAGAATTCGTGGCTAAGCATCTTAATTGCCAACAAGTGAAGGTTGAGCATCAAAAGCCGGGACGTTTATCCCAAGATATTATCATTCCTACTTGGAAGTGGGAAGATTTGAATATGGACTTTGTTGTTGGTTTACCTTACACTCGGCGACAAGACTCAATTTTGGTTATAGTAGATTGAATGACGAAATCAGTTCATTTAATCCCTTCAAGATTTCTTATTCGGTGTAGGACTATGCTAAGTTGTACTTGAGGGAAATGGTAAAGTTGAATGAAGTGCCTTTATCGATTATCTCTGATCATGGAACTCAATTCATTTCATAGTTTTGGAAGTCTTTCCAAAAGGGTTTTGGTACTCATGTTAAGCTTAGTATGGCCTTTCACCACCAAACTGATGGGCAAGCGGAGCGTACTATCCAAACTTTAGAACATATGTTGAGATCTTTTGTGATAGATTTCAAGGGTAATTGGGATGATCATTTACTTTTGATTGAGTTTAACTATTGATACACTCAAATTACACGTCCCTAAAGAAGTAAAAGCGATTGTTATCAAGTAAAGAACCCAACTTATAGTTGGGGTCGATCCCACGAGAAATATGGTGTAGACTTAACTTCAACTTAAAATTATATTCGTTTAGTCAACGTATTTTTGAGACAAGTAAGTAAAGGAGGGGGGGGTTATGTAACAAATAAGTAATTGTTGTTTAGAGAGCAAGATTCAAACTTTAGTTGTTATCAATGGGAGCAAGTAACTAGGGTGTATGTGTTCCCCATAAGCTCATAACGCGGTAATCCTAGTAATAGCAATCCTTTCCTAGTGTATTACATGCAAAGTGATAAGTTATGGATCCCTAAATCCTTGGTCCGACAAATAGAGAATTTCACCCCGCACCTTGGTCCGGCTACGTGTGTATAATTTACTAACCCTTACCTTTACCTCATATTAGACATCACATCAATGCATGACTTAGTTTTCACCTTCGCACCAATTGACATTAGACTATTATATAGTATCACACTAAATCTATGTTGATAATTCTTTTCTTATTTACTACCTCCTTGGTCTGAAAAGTAGCAACAAGGCGAGTTCTAACGTTTGCAACAGTTAAAAAGACTTCTTAATGAAAGAATTATCAATGCATACAACAACACTATTCAAGAATTACGTAGTTACTATTCATACTTTGTTAATCGCTCATGGTTCCCACAACTCAAGTTGTGGATTTAGTTACTCATGCTAGTAAGAACACAATTCATAGTTGTATAAGAAGAATTCATGAACTTACTATTAGAGTAGAAGAAATCCGAAAACCCAACTTGAATTGCAAAGTTATAATCTTCAAAACGAACTTAGGAAATCAAGAATTGCTCAAGTAGAAAAATTAATATCCCAAGCCAAAAGCTAGAACTAAAATAATAATGTCTAACCCCCAAAAATGAGGTTTACATACCCTATTTATAGAAAACATAGTCCTAAACAAAAAGGAAATGAAATAAGGAAATAAAGTTTTTGGACGCGGTTTCAATCTACGATACTGACCTATGGACCGTGGATTCACCTACGGTCTGGGGGTCCCTTTCGTGGTTTGGGACTTAGGCATTTTTCCAAAGCTCAAAAATCTTCAACTCTTAGTAACGATTGACGGATCAGAAGGACGGACCGTGACTCGATCAACGATCTGTGGATCCTCATCCATAGCTCCATACTCTGAATCATTTGACGGACCTGCAGGACGGCTCGTAGGTTGACCTATGATTCGTCGTTTGTAATTGTGGTTCCACACTTGGTCAAGAATTCCTTGATTTTCCTTCAAGCCATACCTGTCCATCTACGCCTACCACCTACGGACTGTGACTGGACCTACGGTCCGTAGGTCACGTCCGTAGATGCCCTTTTCTGTAACATTCTTCAGTTGTGTCTCTCAACTTCCACATCCGAACTTATTTCCTGCAAACAAGATAAAAACACATTAGTACCAATACAAAATGGCTCTAGACACACACAACTCTTAAGTGAAATGTATTAAAAATATCGTAAACTCACGGTATATCAACTATAACAATAATTATCACTCAAGTATTGGTATGGCTCCATTTGAGGCATTGTATGGTAGGAGGTGTAGATCTCCTATAGGCTGGTTTGTGGTAGGTTAATAGGTCCCAATTTGGTATATAAGGTTATGGAGAAAGTTCAACTTATTAGATAATGGTTAAAAATAGCTCAAAGTCGGCAAAAGTCATATGCCGATGTTAGGAGAAAAGATCTCGAGTTTGACATTCATGTTTAGGTTTACTTGAAAATTTCACCCATGAAGGGTGTAATGAGGTTTGGTAAGAAAGGGAAGCTTATTCCCTGTTATGTAGGCCCATATTAGATTTTGAGGTGTGTTAGTAGGTTGCTTATGAACTTGAATTGCCTAGTGAATTGGCTTCGGTGCATCCGGTTTTCCATGTCTATATGTTGAACAAATGTGTTGGTGATCTGACATCTATAGTTCCGTTAGAAGGTTTTAAGGAGAATCTTTCTCATGAGGAAGTTCCGGTTGAGATTTTAGATCGACAAGTCAAGAAGTTGAGAAATAAAGAAGTTGCTTCCGTAAAAGTGTTGTGGAGGAATAAGTTAGTTGAGGGTGCTACTTGGGAGGCTGAGGCCGATATGATGTCGTGATATCCTCATCTCTTTCCTTCTACTCCTACTCTAGCTTTAGGTATTGAGTTCCTCATGGTTTACTCTTTTTTGTGTCATGTGTCTTAGATATTCCCATGATTTCCTTATTTATGCATGTTCATAAAAAAACTAAACTTTTAAGAAAATGAGTCAACTTGATTGATTTCGACCTATTTATGTACATTCGAGTATGAGTTGCATATAGACTTTATGATATGATGTTTTGAATAGGCTTTAGCTTGGAGTTGATGTTTCCTCCTCGGATATGTGCATTTATCTGATTGTATGTATGTTGGGAAATTAGGTTAAGTTTCTACCTTCCTTATGATGTCTTGAATCTCATTCGAGGATGAATGATCCCAAGGGGGAGATAATGTAACACCTCGGATTCTAAAAGATAGGAAATTTCAGATTTTTCAGAAACATGGTGCCAGCACCGACGACACCATTCATGGACCGAAGTGGATCGACAGTCTGTCGATGGGGGTCGTGGTTTGAGAGTTGGTTTTCCAAAAATGTCAAGTTTTATGTATTTTTCAACGGTTCACCAGAATGGTGCGTAGTTCAATCCATGAGTCGTAGATAGGTCTCGTAGGTGAGTTCCAGACTTAGAGAAAATTCAGGACCAAAAGTCGAGATCCACGGTCGGGATCACTAGAACGTCGTTGGACCCACAGTCCTGGACGAGGCCCGTCGATTGAGGTCTCAGATCCCTGCCTCTGATCCAAACGACAGTATAGCAAAATGGTCTGTGGATTGACCAACGAACCGTGTTCTGGCTGTCAGTTGGTACCGTCAGTTATTTTCTTGGAGCAGTTGGGTCTTTCCCTAATTATTTTATTCTAATACCATGTTGTTTTACCCTTCACTAAAACCCCTATATAAGTGTTTTATTTCCCTAATTTCCCTAATTGAAACCATTATGTCAAATTTACAAAAGAAGAACCAGTGTTCTCTCCAAAATATTCCTCTCTCTAGAAAGCTTGAAGAAAAAGGATTAAACCTAGGGCTTCAAGTCAAATCTCCAAATCCTCCATTGAAGTGAAGCAATTGGCATTGAGGTATGATAGTTTTCATCCATGGATTCCTTCCATTCATGGAGTTCCCAAATTCTCCTATTTTCAAAGTTAGAAATCCCCAAATTGAGTTAGGGTTTTCTTCTATGTTATGGGTTCTCTTGATTATTGATTTAAATGACTGAATTATGATCTCTTATGCATGAATTGATGAAATTCCATTGTTTTTGTGATGATTCCCCATGAACCCATGTATTTTCCAAGTTTTCCAAGTTATGATTATATAATGTGAGTTTTGAATTATGAAAGAAGAGATTATGAAATTAAGCATGTTTTTATGGAATTTATGTAAATGTTTTAAGGATGCTTTGAGAGTCAAGCATCAATGATGATGTTGTTGATTTGTTGAAAGGATTTTCTCATATACACATGAAAGCATGATTGTGAAAGGTTTTCTCACATAATAAGGGTTCCTAAGGTTGAAAGTCTTTTCTCACCTAACATGAACCAATGATTACGGAAATTATGCTAATGTTGAGGCAATATGTTATTACCCATGCTCTCTATTGAATGACAAGAGGTGATTACCCATGTCATGTGATGTAAGGACAAGAGACGATTACCCATGTTCCTTTAAGATCTAAGATGAATAAGATTACGAACTATTCCGTAGAAGTTAAGCTTAGTACTGAGTTGACAAGTGGTGATTACCCAAGTCCCATAAACTATGTGCCAACATAGGATTGTCTAGATAGACATTAGCTAGTGGATCCACAATAGCTAGAAGTTCATGGTCCTTACCTTGGCAAGTAGGACAACTCTTTTAGGTGTGGGAGACACCAGATTTGTTACTAGCTCGCATGGTCTTATATGTCGGTTAAGTCTTCTTCCCACAAACAAGAAAAGTTATGATGAACCAAGGTTACTAAAATAAGTATCGTAAGTATGTTTTAAGATGTTCACTTGCATTGATAATGTTTTATGACTTATGATCACTAACTCTCAAGATATGTTTTAACTTAATCATTGCTTAATTATGAATATGTCCCTTTTTAGCATGTTTTAAATGTTTATATGCATGGCTATCATACTTAATACATATTTTGTACTAGCGCATACTCTTGCCTACATTTCCCCAAATGTAGGGTCCAACTGTTAGGGTTCTCAGTTTCGTGGCTAGAGGTTTATTTGAGAGATTTTGATCTATGGTGAGTCCTCATGCTTCGAGGATAGACTTTTATTGTTTTTCAGTCTTTCCCTTATTTTCAGTGTTGAACATGATGTATGGGCTAGGCCCAATTTCATTCTTATGTACTAGATGGCTAATGAGACAAATGTTTAGACTTATAAAACTTTTGAACTTCAAATGTTATCTTTACCTCTTTGTTTTATTTGTTATGTTATGAATGCTAAGTGGATTGTATGGAGCCTCTCGGGGTCCTATATGCCATGTTACATCTACGGTGTACCATTGGGTCATGATACTTCAAGAATAGTCTTCACTTCATTTTTCAAAATACATCACCGAAGAACCTGATATGCACATTCTTAGAACAAGTATGTTCATCCCAAAATTAATTCTTCTCGTCAAAGAGGAACCTCTTGCATTGATGTCCATTCATCCCTTTAGGAAGCATACCGCATACCACATACCACATTGTGTGCAAAATTAGCATACCATGGTGTAGTATTATTTGATAACATTCTTAGAACAAGTATGTTCATTCCAAAATTAATTCTTCTCGTCAAAGAGGAACCTCTTGCATTGATGTCCATTCATCCCTTTAGGAAGCATACCACATACCACATTGTGTGCAAAATTAGCATACCATGGTGTAGTATTATTTGATATAGCCATAACTAATTCATCAGGAAAAGACTCTTCATTGTCCTTCTCCTTGAAACTCACCACATTTGGTTCATAATGTTATAAATGATCCGCCACTTGATTTTCACAGCCCTCCGATCATTGACTTCAAAGTCAAATTGCTGAAGCAACACCACCCAACAAATTAGCCTCGACTTTGCCTTTTTCTTGGCCATTAAGTGCCAAATTGGAGTATGGCCCATGCGAACAACCACCTTGGTACCTTGAAAATAAGTTGTAAACTTGTCAAAAACATACACAACCGCCAAGAACTCTTGTTTGGTCACGGTGTAGTTTTCTGCGCCACATTCAAAGTCTTGCTTACATAATATATTGGGTGAAACAATTGCACCTTCTTTTGTTCGAGAACCGCACCAAAGGCCATACCACTTGCATTACACATAAGTTTAAAAGGAAGTCTCCAATTCGTAGCAACAATATTAAGGGCTAATATTAACTTATCCTTTACACAAGAGAAAGTTTTCAAGCAAGAATTATCAAAATCAAAACACTCTCCCGTTCTAGCAGCTTGCACAATGGAAAGTGACCTTGGAGAAGTTTTTAATAAAACAACAGTCGAACCCCACATATCCTAGAAAACTTTGGACCCCTTTCAGTGAAATAGGAGGTGGAAACCGTGTACCTCCACCTTTGCTTGGTCCACTTAAATATCCTTCCCGATATCTTATGCCCGAGGTGAATTCCTTCCTTCACCATAAAGTGATTTTTTAACAGTTAAGAACAAGATTTGTTTCGATGCATCTTTTCAAAACCTTTCTCAAATCCTCAAGACAAACATAGAACAAATCACCAATGACTAAGAAGTCATCGATGAACACTTCCATTGAATCTTCCACCATGTTTGCAAATATTGATAATATGCACCTTTGGAAAGTGGTTGGGGCATTGCAAAGCTCAAAGGGCATTCTTTTGAATGCCAATGTTCCATAAAGACAAGTGAATGTCATTTTTGTTGCTCTTCCAAGGCAATAGAGATATGATTATACCCGAGTAACCATCTAGAAAGCAATACAAACCACAACCCACAAGTCTATCAAGAATCTGATCCATAAATGGCAGTGGACAATTATCCTTTTCGATCCACACATTCAAATTTTGATAATACATACACATACGCTACCCATTCACCGATCTTATGCACACTAGCTCATTCTTTTCATTAGGGACAACCGTTATCCCCCAATTATTTGGCACACATAATATGGGACTAATCCATTTAATTTCCGCAATAGGGCAAACCCTTCCCGAGTCGAGCCACTTGATTATTTACTTCTTTACTAACTATTGCATAGGAGGATTCAACATCTGTTGATGTTCAATACTAGGTTTGATTCCTTTGCCAATTGAAATTTCTGTGTGCATATGTGAGGTGGACCCCCAACTATATCCAAAATTTACCATCCTAATGCTTTGATGAACCTTTTTAATACATCAATTAATGCACCAACTTGTCCTTGCAAAAGATCAATGGCAACAATCACCGACAATGTGTTTTTACCTCCCAAGAAAATGTATCGCAAATGGGAAGGAAAGTTTTTCAACTCTAGCCTCGGAGGCTCTTCAACTAAGGTCTTGGCTGGAAGACTCTCCTTGTTATTCAAGTCAATGGCAAGTTTCTTGGGGTTGGATTGAAAGTAACCTGACCCAGCAAGTGCAGCCACTACGTCATCGCAGTAATAAATCTCTTCCATATCGTAGTGTAACAATATAGTCGCTAAAGACTCCCCAATACAAGTAATTGCACCAACACTTGATAGTGGCTCATCAATAACTTCAACACAAGACACAACTTTCATATCACTTGGGTGTTTCATAGCCTTGCACACATTAAAGTTCACCTTTTTGTTGTAAACTCTAAATTTTAATTCTCCACTTTCTACATCCACCAAGGCTCTTTTGATGTCCAAGAAAGGTCTACCTAAGATAATCGGGATCTCTGCATCAATTTCACAATCCAACACAACAAACTCAATGGGGTAGATGAACTTATCCACTTTTACCAAGATATCATAAAGCACACCTATCGGTCTTTTGATAGAACGATCAGCCATCAAGAGACACATCGTAATTGTATTTGGAGCATCTAACCCAAGCTTTTTGAAGATAAAAAATGGCATCAAATTAATACTTTCACTTAGATAGCACAGTGCTTTGGCAAATTGATACATCTAGATGGTATAAGGGATGGTGAAATCATCAGGATTATCATTATTAATAACCCCATTACTTGACATAATGGTATTGAAGCTATGTGAAACCTCAACGGTCTCTAATTCCATCCTTCCCTTCTTTGTAATCAACCCCTTCATAAATTTTGCATACCCCGGCATCTCAAGTAAAGCATTGACCAAAGGAATATTCATCGAAAAACTTTTAAACATGGACAAAAACTTTTGAAATTTGTCATCACCTTCTTTATTCTTTGGTCGTTGAGGGAGGGGGGGGAGTCACCTTGATCGGAGCATTCACACTACCCAATGGAGTATTAATGCCCCCTATCCCCCCCCACTTTGACGTTACAATCACTCCCGAGGTTGGCATCACTAGAATCATTTGTAACCACTAGAGAAGTATCATCTATCACCTCAACCGATGTTTTTTTATGATTAGGCACTTTGTCTTTGCCCACATCATCACTTACCACCTTATTTGTAATTATATCGTTACCAACCTTATTTTCACTCCTAGTTACAATGTCCATGCAATGATCATCAATCTTTGGTTTTGCAACCATATCACTAGGAATCCACACTTAGGTGTTTGATTCAATTGAGCTGAAATTTGCCCTATTTGGGTTTCAAGTTGCTTAATAGAGTCTATATGTGAAGTAACCATTTTATTGAATGAAAAGAAGTTATTTTTCATTTATTTAAGAGCCTTATCGGACCCTTCCACCTTGTGAAGGATTTGAGAAAGCATGTCTTCCATCCGAAAGCTTTTAGGATCAACACTTTGTTCCTTTGGCTTTTGTCGGTCATATGGAGGCACGTACCTATCTCTATCACCATCACATGATCTCTAATTAGCACCTCTATTACTCTAATATTTCTTCAAATCTCTCAAACTACCATCTTGGTCCTTGTTCCAATCTTGATTCCTTCCTGACCTAGATAGCTCGGAAGACAACCTCCCATTTGATTACTCAAGAATTGAACTTCTTCATTATACATAGCTTCAAACTTTTCATCCTCCAAACACATTCTGCTACTTGCACCTACCGCATTCACAATCTTAAACCCACCGACCATTACATGTTTTGATATAAGATCTAGTTGAGTCATCATTTTTCCATGTTCTCATCTCTCACTTGATCCTTTGCCAATTGTTCTTTGGACATAGCCTATGCAAAAGGTATCACCTGATCCTCTCTTGTGTGCCAAGCGCGACTTATCTTAGCCATTGCATAAAGCAAAGTAGAAGCCACTAGAAAAGGTTGTCTTACAATCCCATCGTGAACAAGTTGGTAATAATCCCCTTTGTTAACTGTGTCAAGGCACCTTTAAAAATATGTGAAAGCACTTTTTCCAACAATCCACGAGTGGGGAATTCCAAAAGCTTCTTCTGAAATAACAACCATGTTTCGTGAAGTGGCTCTCCATCGATACAACGGTAGTTGTGGATTTCATCCTGGAGCTTCATCATCTTGGATGGGGGAAAGAACCTTTCAAGGAATGCTTCGTTTAACTCATTCCATGAAGTAATCAAGTCTTAGGGAAACTCCCCCAACTATTCAATATCATCACCTATCAAGGAAAATGGGAATAACCTAATTTGAATAGATTCTTGGGTAATGTTCGTGAATGTGAACAGGCGACACACATCAATGAAGTACCCAATATGGTCACGAGGGTTCTCATGAGCAAGCCCTCCAAATAATCCTTTCATTTGAAGAAATTGGACCATTGTGCCTGTGACATGAAAGATAGTATTCCCGATAGTTGAAAGAAATTAGATTGCACCCGTACGACCAAGATCTTCCATTTGATTGTCATCATCCATATAACCTTCATCACTCGCATCTTCACTCACGTGAATACTCATGTTGTCACTTATCAATGTAACACAAAGCAAACGGGATAAGAGTATTCAACTACAAAAGAATAGTTCAATAAGTTACATCAACAAGAGAATGTTTTCACCATTCCCCGTCAACTGTGATATTTTTTATAACACTCAACTATAAATCTTATAATTCAATGTGTAGGCGGTCATTATCAATATAAAACCCAATGGGGAGTTGGGCTCGAATCCCACAAGGATTGGTAAGCAAGAATTCAACTCATAAGGTGAACTAACGTACTATAATTTTGTTTCAAACAATCAATTAGAAATAAATGTAAGTTTGAGAGATTTTAGATTATCAAATAATGAGATGCTTAACAATATGTTAACACAAGCAAAGAATAAGAAAATTTCACTAGTACAAAGGGAATCTTAGGAGTGCGTAATTCAACACCAATATCATATTGTGGGTAATTACATTGCTTAAAAAGTTGGTTACTACATTTTAGGCTAGACTAACATGCACAATAGAAAATTTTCATGTAACTATCGTATTTCACACGACTTTTGTCAAACATAAAAATTTATTCATTCAAAGCTAATTCAATTCCTTAATTTAGACTTCTTTGTAAATCAAGACTTAATATGAAGTTAATCAAATCATTTATCAGCTAGATCTTCCACTCTAAATATATTTTGTAAGAAAGCATAGAGATCTCAAGCTAGATTAGAGTTTGCAACCTCAAATCATAAATAATAATATGAAGAAATAGTTTAACTCATTTCAAACCAACATTTGATTATGCAATAAAAAAAATTCACAAAATAATTAAGATTCAATTACATTGTACACCCTCAAGATATGATATTTTAGCCACTCAAACTATAAATAAAAAGTGTTTTACAAAGGAAATTTTTCTCCATCAAAGTTAGAGGTGCTTCAATCATCAATTCCAATCAACCCAAGTCAAAACCCCAATTTCCCTAGTCTTAACAAGTAAAAATCCCCAAAAAGTATAGAAGTTTCTAAGTATCAAGTATTCAAACAATGAAGGATAGTGTTTTTCTCTCCTTAAACTTTATTTATACTTTTCATAGAATTGGAAGAAAAAAAGGCTTGGGCGTCGTTTTTCAATCTTGCAGACCCATTCAACGAGTCACCTAGTGCTTCAACTACTCACCCAAATGTTCTTTAGATTTAATCTTGCCGACACGGTCGGTGAGTCACTATTTGATCTTGACTACTTGTGCAAAGTTCTCTAAATCTTTGTGCCAGATGGCTTGAGATCACCAACATAGTCGGCAACTCACGATGTGGTTCTTCCTCTGTCCGGTTTTACACAACTTTCATGCAAGATATTCTAAATTTTTTGGCAAGATTAAATCCCATTTGGTGACTCACGAAATAAGTTTGGCAAGATTTAGCTTAGCCATTTTCTTTACCTTTTATAGATTTTGACTTCCTTTTGCTTCCACGTGTCCTCATTTTTTGTTGAGCTTTCATAACTTAAATTTAAATAATTTACATAAAAATGGACATAAACAAGCACTGAGGATATGATTTGGTGAATTAAAAGGCCTAAACTAAGTCCAAAATCTCTGACTCATCAAAGCCCTTACAGTGAAGGGCATGCCACTATGAAAGACCAAATTGTTTCACACTATAACAAAACATTCAACTACAACACCACTTTTATTGCCGGATTAGGCCTCTATAGTGGGGTTACATGCTAAAAATGCACAAAACGCCCCAAAACTACAAATAATCAATCAAGAACATTTTGGGGAAGTATAGAGGAGACCTCAGGCCGTTCACATATTTTCTATTAAAATTGTGCGTGAAGGTAAGTAAATCACTACCCTAGCTCTATAATTTGATTACTATTGTAACACTCCTCAAAATGAAGTAGGATAAAGTAGAGCCTCACATGGGTTTTTATGCATTAATAACTTGTTAAAATAATGAGCAATATCCTTTTAAGTCAGTTTTAAAGAGTTTGGAATTCAAACGTCAAGGGACGACCAAGACGTTCGAAAACTAGTCTTTTACGTGTTGGTTTGTTCTAGTATGTTGTTCATGATTTTATGTGTTGTTTGGAGTCTAAAATCAGTGGAGGTGACCCTAGTGTCTTAATAAATGTTTTTAGGGTCAAAAAGTTCCATTAATACTCCCCGGGACCACCCTAAGGGTCCCCGGGAGGACCCAACCCTTGGCCAAGCAAGCTGCCAAGACAGCTTGCAAGTTATGCATAGAGGGAGTAGCTCCGCGTCGCGGACCTGCTCCACCTATGGCCAAAAAGTGTCTCTGCGACGCGGAGACACATCAGACTCTACTGTCTCGAAATTTAATTTCTAGGAACTTGTGGGAACACCTCCGCATCGCGAACTTGATTCCCGACGAAATCTGCAAAAATAGAACTCAAGTTTGACTTGTTGAAATGGTCCAAATAAGTGAAGGGTAGTTTGGGTACTTTGGGGAATTATTATATTCAGTTATTATACCTATTTTAGGGTATTTTATTTGGTTAAAACCCCAAAGCCTAGAATTAAACCCCATTCTTCAATTGACCCTTCTCTCTCAAAAATAGATTCTCTCAAAACTCCATTGAAGACCTTGATGAAGCTCAAGCTAGAAGATGGGTTTTCAACTGATTTATTCTTCAATTTCATGGGTCTTCAATAATTAAGGTATGGTAACTCTTGATTCTTGACTAACCTCTCATTCAAGGAGTTCTATCAAAGATTTTAGAAAGTGATTCAAAAACCAAAATTTCTAATTTTCAATCTAACCATGGGTTCTTTGTCAAACGATTTTCTAAATTATTCTATTGATGAATTGATGTGGAATTAAGATTTTTAAGATAATTTTCAAAGGAATTCTTGGAGAACCCATGATCCCCAAATTCTCAAAAATTGGCCTATAATGTGGGTCTTTGTGAATATGATTTCTATTGGTTTAGATTAGATTGTATTGATGTTTTCTATGATTATCTATACTTATTCATGTTGAATTGTTGGTATATTGATGAGTTGAGAATTATGGCCTTATGGGCAATGTATGGGTTGATCCCTTTGGTTATAGAATTGTACTTAGATTATGTTTGTGATATTGAATTACATTGTTGATTCCTATTGCCATCTATGCCAATTGATTATGAATTGTTGAGGATTGATCCATGGTGATCATGGCTTGTAGAATTGGTAAGTTGACCTAACTTCTAGTCTATAGTATGAGAATTGATGTTGTGTGGTTTGATCCACTTATGGTGGATATGTTTACTTTTTGTCTATCTATGCATGTAGAGTTCATGTACTTGAAGGCAATATATGTGAAGTGAATTGATGATTATGATGCATATGTTTATGAAGTTATGCTATGAAGGTTATGTATGAAATCCTCAATGATAGCATGACGTTTAAAGTATGTTGATGATGAGGAGTATAATGTGAATGATAATGTTAGGGATAAGGCGTGGTCTAAATGATTGATTATGTTAAGTACTATTGTGGAATGACCCCTACCTATATGACCCCTATATGAATGTGTGATCATATACATGTTAGGAGTACCTATTCAAATGTTGAATGTGTCCTTGTCTCCTATGATGAAGTGTGGGTGTGTGGTCTAGAATCCCTAAAGGCTTTATATGTGAATGTGGTGATCCCTTGAAGGGGAGTGCACTCAATATCAATGTTGTT
>JAJOOS010020899.1:0-17295 GCA_029582725.1 Solanum chiquidenum | reverse complement strand
CGTAGCCGGACCAAGGTGCGGGGTGAAATTCTCTAGATTCCGGACCAAGGATTTAGAGATACCTAACTTATCACTTTGCATGTAATACACTAGGAAAGATTGTTGTTACTAGGATTACTGCGTTATTAGCTTGTGGGGAACACGTACACCCTAGTTATTCTTCTCATCTTGATAACAACAAAAATTGACTTTTGATTTCTATTACTTGTTGAATTCTTATAATTTTATTCACAACCCCCCCCCCCCTTCTTAATTACTTGTTTCTGGAAGTAATTTGACTAATTGAATATAATTATTCGTTAAAGTAAAGTCTAAACCATTTTCCTCGTGGGATCGACCCCAACCTACAAGTTGGGTTCTTTACTTGATAATGATCGCTTATGCTTCTTTAGGGAGGTGTAATTTGAGCGTATCAAGTAACCTTGTTGAACTAACAGTAGTCTATACACATTCTAATAGAACCATCCTTCTTTCTCACAAATAAGACCGTAACGTCCCAAGCTGAGACACTTGGTCGAATAAAACCCTTCTCAAGGAGATCTTTCAATTGTTCTTTTAGCTCTTTCAACTCTGTTGGTGCCATCCTATATGGAGGAATAAATATAGAATGAGTATCGGGAAGAAGATCTATACTGAAGTCTATTTCTCTCTTAGGAGGGACTCTGGGACGATCATCTGGAAAAACTCCTGGAAACTCTTTTACTATTGGAACTGACTAAATAAGAGGTATCTCAACACTAGGGTCATTAACTCAGACTAAGTGATAGACACACCACTTGTAAACTAAATTTCACGCCTTTAGGTACGAAATGAAATGACCCTTAGGCACTGCTGAACTACTCTTCCACTCTATAACTAGCCCACTAGGAAACTAGAACTTAACAACTCGAGTTCTACAATCAACTGGGGCATAACAGGCATTAAGCCAGTCCATGCCTAGAATAACATCAAAATCTACCATATCTAACTCAACTAAGTCAGTCATGGTGCTCTTGTGATTGACGAAAATGGTACAATCACGATAAACTCTCTCAGCCAGAATAGACTCACCAACATGTGTGGAAACACTAAAGAGCTCAAGAAGTTTCTTAGGAAAAAGATCAAAATTCATCGCAACATAAGGAGTCACAAAAGATTGACACGCTCATGGATCTAGCAAAGCATAAACATCGAAGTTAAAGACTTGGATCATTCCAGTTAAAACATCTGGTAAATCCTCTTGCTCTTGGCGACTAGTGATAGCATACAGACGGTTTACTCCTCCACCTGCCCCTGAAGTAGTAGCTCCTCTAGATGCAGCTCTGTCTGGTGGAGCAACTAAAGAAGATTGGGCTTTATTTCCCCCATTACCATTTCCTAGTCTTTTCTTAGGGAACTCTTTCATAAAATGACCATTGAATGAATTGATAGAGGTGTGGAGTTTAACTGAGATAAAACAGAATCAAAAGGGCTAGGAGCTTTGGCCGGTAACAAAACTAAAGCTTCACACGGGTCTTACTTCTTTTTTTCCAACTTGAAAGGGGAATAAAGCATGATTGCGAACTGCAGATAAACTCGTTAGCGGGGAATAACAACGACTAGCAGTACGATGAAACCACACTTGAAGCAACCGGTGGAGCCATCACGACACACCCCTTAGTGTCTCCTACCACACTTAGCACATGCAGGAGTCCTATTACCCCCTTGTGCCACACTACCTTGAGACTACGCAAGTCTAGCTTTGAAATTTTGAGAATTCTGATTATTGAAATCACCTCGATTCTTTGGTGCAGGTGCACTAGCAGATGATGGAGCAGGTCCCTTCCGTTTCTATTGGAAAGATGATCGGTTGGCATTACCCTTCTGTTGTCCGGACTCATTCCCTGTCTTAGCTCTCTTGTTTCGAAACTCTTCCCTATCTTTCAGCTTCTCTTCCTCAACTTGTTGCACATGGATCATCAGCCTTGCTATGTCCATATCTCCTATCAGCATAACTGCCTTGCCTTCCTTACTTGACAGACGAAACAACCCAGTAATGAACAAACTCATCATGTTTCTCATGCCAGCAACCATCTCCGGAGCATAGCGGGAAATTTGGGTGAACTTCAAACTGTACTCGTGAACAGCCATAGATTCCTGCTTAAGAGTGAGGAATTCTCGTACCTTTGCTTCTCTCAGTTCACGGGGGAAGAAACGCCCCAAGAAAGCCTCCTCAAACAAAGCCTAACTCACAAGTGGTGCACCTTCAACCCTATTCTTTTTCCATTAATCAAACCAGATTCTAGTGGCACCCTTCATTTGGTATGCAACTAGTTCCACCCTCTCAGCATCAACAATGTGCATAATCTCAAAAACCTTATGATCCTAAGGTGCAATTAGGGTTTTTCCCACCATCCAAAACCGTTCAAAACCCTCCCCCAACGATATACAATCAAGATTTTATGTTCTACGGATCGAAAAATAGAATCGGGCAGTGAAAACCATACCTTTAGCCACAAGAATGGTGAAAAACCGTCAAGAACACACTTGGGGTCGTCTCCTAGCTCTCAAGAACAAAACTTGCAGAAAATAACGATTTTGGGGTTTATTTCCGACTTAATTCGCGACAGGCCCGCTATGGCGGCCCACATCCCGCCACAACGGCACCATCTTGGCGGAAATAATCCCGCCACAGCGGCTTGCACGGAACCAGTGAGTCGATTTAAGAGTTTCAAATTCCCAATTAACAACACACCTTCGTCCCATGACACTCAGAAAATACCCGTTCACGCTAAGATCAGTTTCGAGAGTTCTATTTGCCCGAATTTGATTATGTAAAGTCATACGGATTCCTTAACGCCTTAGCTATCTACTCATTCAATCAAATTCTTTATTAAATCAATAAATAATTATCAGATTTCCCTAGACTCACATGACTCCGATTTCATCCAATTCTGGACTAGGCTAGGAAATCCCAAGTTACTACGAAAAAGTTTTTCGGCCTAAAATTTTTCTCCATTGGCTTTTCTATAACGACGGGAACATGTCATCACAGTTATTGGGCTATATTAACTTTAATATGTATTGTATTAATTTATGTGGGAATTTGTAATTTTGAGATTATTAGTTTTTATTGAGTTGTGCTTGCCTAGAATTATATTTGATTAGAGATATATTGTTGTATGTAGCAGCAAATAAATATTTATTAGATAATTAAGTCTATCAATATTGGGACCAATTCCAGCTTTCACAATCTCTTTATATATGAACAATACATCCTTAAATTCTTTCTTTTCGTGACAAGTGCACCCAATAATTGATCAAATACATATATGGAGAGATTTGAGGTACATAAAGTTATACAAGAAAGAAACATAAAGCTTCAATAAGCCTACTATTTCTAACAAATATATCTAGCAAAAGAATATGCTCATAATTTGGGAATTTCTCCTTTACCATCTCAATAAAAATCCTTTAATTTTATATACTTTCCCAGAAGTACCTGCGAACAGAGTCATGGGGAACCAAGAAAGGCGAAATGGTGAAACCTCAATAGTAAAAAAAAATAGAGCAAACGAAAGAAACTTAGTCGACAAAGGAAATATTGGCTAACAGTATATGAAAAAAATAGCAATTTTTCATCAACTTTTATCATATATATCATTATTATTATGACTACATTAACCAACTTGTTTTAATATGAACATATCTTGTGGATCTATTTAAATTTAATTGATTAATAATTTAATTAGTTTTAATTATCTTGGTTATTTCTAATTTAATTCTCTCTTTTAGTTTTCATCAAGTTAATTTGTCAAAACTTGAGTTTGTGGCACTTGATATTACCGGAAAGAATGATTTGTCATGGGTCCTTGACGTAGAAATTCACCTTGACGCTAAAGGTCTTGGTGATACTATTAAACAAGGAAATAAAGCATCAAGTCAAGATAAAGCGAAGGCTATGATTTTTCTTCGTCATCATCTCCATGAAATTAAAAATTGAAATACTTAACTGTGAAAGATGCTCTTGAGTAATGGATTAATTTGAAGGATCGGTATGACCACCTAAAACTTACAGTGTTGACAAAAGCTCGATATGAGTGGATACACCTTCGATTTAAAGATTTTAGAATTGTAACTGAGTATAATTTTGTTATTCATAAAGTGAGTTCCATATTAAAATTATGTGGAGGTACTATCACTGATGATGACTTACTTGAGAAAATATTTTCCACTTTTCATGCTTCAAATGTGTTGTTACAACAACAATATCGTGAAAAAGGGTTTAATAAATATTCTGAATTAATTACATGCCTACTTGTGGCTGAGCAGAATAATACTTTATTGATGAAAAATCATGAAGTCCGTCCTACTGGGTCTACTCCATTCCCTAAAGCGAATGTTGTAGCAGCACATAATCAGTCTGAATCAAGATAGAATAATTAAAGTTGTCATGGTCGTGGTCGTGGTCATGGTCGTGGTCGTGTACTAGTTCACGGTAGAGGATAAAATAATTATCGTCATTATGGTAGAAATAAACATGAAAACATCAAAGTTTCTCAAAATAATCCTTCTCGAGGTAGAATCAATATTTGTCACCGATGTGGTGTAA
This sequence comes from Solanum chiquidenum, assembly GCA_029582725.1. Lineage (NCBI taxonomy): Eukaryota > Viridiplantae > Streptophyta > Magnoliopsida > Solanales > Solanaceae > Solanum > Solanum chiquidenum. Next base: position 12,725 of record JAJOOS010020899.1, on the reverse strand, counting down.
AAGGTCATTGGGCATGTGATTGTCGTACGTCTGATCATTTTGTGAAACTTTATCAAGCCTCTCTCAAAAGAAAAGATAATAATGTAGAAGCACACTTGACCTTTCAGAATGATGATAATGAAGCAACTCCCTCAAATAAATATGATGATATTGAGGCAAATCTTGCTTATGAAGATGATGATTTTGAAGGCCTCCCAAATATTACTCATTTGTACACTGAAGACTTTTATGAGAATATTGATTGAAGAATTGATCATCCAACTGGGGATAAAATTATTAAAAATAAAATTGTTATTTTCTATTATGTTTGATACTAATTGTTGTTCTTCTTAAATGTTTTTCTTAAGGCATTATGTCTTACTCATTTCTACATTTTTAATGTATTTTCTTAACGTTTCTTATGTTGTTAGTTTTTCATGTTCGTATAATATATCTTTTTTATGAAGAATATGGAAATTTCTTAGTCATCAGTTGGATCCAAAATCAATTATGATGATATACGCCTTATAGATAGTGCCACAACACACACTATTTTAAGAGATAAGAAATATTTTTCTTATTTGATTATGAAAGAAGCTAATGTTAATACAATATTTGGTAGTACAAGATTAATTGAAGGCTCTGAAAAAGCTAACTTAGTACTTATCGGAGGAACAAATTTAACAATAAATGAAGCGTTATATTGTAGTAAGTCTCAAAGGAACTTATTAAGTTTCAAATGTATTCGTCAAAATGACTATCATATTGAGACTATAAGTGATGAAAATAATGAATATATTTATATTAATACAATGATGTCGGGTAAGAAGTTTGTACTGGAAAAGTTATCCGCTCTTTCATCCGACTTATACTACACAAGTATTAGCATGGTTGAAACACATGCCATAGTAAACCAAATGTTTACTAAATCAAATGATTTTATTATTTAACATGATCGGTTGGGTCATCCCAGCTCAAATATGAGGCGCAAAATAATTGAGAGTTCACATGGACACTCTTTGAAGAACCATAAAATTCTTCAATTTAAAGACCATCAGTAATCAAAGTGAGAATTGAATATCCATCATTTCTGGAAAATATACAAGGTGATATATGTGGGCCCATTCACCCATCATGTAGACCATTTAAATATTATATGGTTTTAATAGATGCATCTACAAGATGGTCACATGTGTGCTTATTATCAACTTGTAATGTGGCATTTGCAAGATTACTTGCTCAAATAATAAAGTTAAGAGCACAATTTCCAGATTATACAATTAAGAAAATTCGTCTTGATAATGCTCGTGAATTTACATCTCAGGATTTTAATGATTATTATATGTCAGCTGAGATAACAGTTGAGCATTCGGTTGCTCATGTCCATACTCAAAAAGGTCTAACAGAATCATTAATTAAATGTCTCCAATTAATCGCTAGACCAATGCTTATGAGAACAAAACTTCCCATTTCATTATGGGGTCATGCTATTTTGCATGCAGCAAGTCTTGTGCGGATCAGACACACAAGTTATAATAAAGGCTCCCCATTACAATTGGCTTTTGGTCAAGAGCAGAACATTTCCCATCTTAGAATATTTGGATGTGCGGTATATATTCCAATTGCTCCACCACAACGTACAAAGATGGGTCCCCAAAGAAGGTTGGGGATATATGTTGGGTATGAATCTCCTTCTATTATAAAATATTTGAAATCTATGACGGGAGATTTACTTACGACAAGATTTGATGATTGCCATTTTGACGAATCAGAATACCCAGCATTAAGGGGAGAAAATAAGCAGCTGAAAAAGGAAATACATTGGAATGCATTACAACTATCTCATTTAGATCCTCGTACAAATAAATGTGAACTTGAGGTTCAAAAGATAATCCATTTGCAAAATATTGCAAATCAACTGCCAGATGCATTGACTGACCTATCAAGAGTTACTAAGTCTCATATTCCAGTTGCTAATGCTCCAATTCGAGTTAATATCCCGATAGGAAAATTAATTAACACATATGAGTCTAAACCACGCTTAAAACGCGGTAGAACAATCGGTTCCAAAGATAAAAATCCTTGAAAAAGAAAAGGAGCTAACGATCAAGATGGTCATAATATGAAAGAACCTGCTCAAGAAGAGCAAGGAGACATAATAATTGATGAAACCTTGGAAGATGTTTAGGCGCCTGGAAATAATGAAGAAATCTCAATAAACTATGTCTCATCAAGAAAAATATGGAACCAAAATGATATAATTGTCGATAATATTTTTTCTTATAATGTTGCTATAGAAATAATACAACAATATGAGGATCTTGAACCAAAATCAGTTGAGGAATGCAGACAGAGAAATGATTTGCCAAAATGGAAAGATGCAATTCAAGTTGAATTAGCTTTGCTTGAAAAACATGAAGTTTTCGGACCGATAGTCCGAACACCTGAAAGTATAAATCCAGTGGGGTACAAATGGGTTTTTGTACGAAAACGAAATGAGAAAAATAAAGTTGTAAGATATAAAGCATGACTTGTGGCACAAGGATTTCCGCAAAGACCTCGTGTTGATTATATGGAGACATATTCTCTTGTGGTGGATGCAATCACTTTCAGGTATCTTATAAATTTGGCAGTTCATGAAAAACTTGACATGCATCTGATGGATATCGTTACAACCTATTTATATGTCTCACTAGATAATGACATTTTTATGAAAATTCCTGATGGATTAAAAATGCTTGAAATATATAAAGATTCCTGGGAAAGCTGTTCAATAAAACCTCAAAAAAATTTATACGGATTGAAACAATCATGACGCATGTGGTATAATCGCCTTAGCGAATATCTATTAAAGGAAGGGTATAAGAATGACCCAATTTGTCCCTGTGTATCTATTAAAAGGTCTGGATCTGAATTTGTCATTATAGTTGTATATGTTGATGACTTGAATATTATTGGAACTTGTGAAGAGCTTTCAAAGGGAGTAAAATGTTTGAAAAAGGAATTTGAAATAAAAGATCTTGGAAAGACAAAATTTTGTCTTGGTCTACAAATTAAACTTTTTAAAAATGGAGTATTTATTCATCAATCAACATATACTAATAATACTTTAAAGAGATTTTACATAGATAAAGCACATCCATCAAGTACCCCACTGATTGTGAGATCACTTGCTATTAAAAAGATTCATCTCGACCTCATGAAAATGACGAAGAACTTGTTGGTGCTGAAATACATATCTTAGTGCAATTGGTGCATTGAAGTACCTTGCTAGTAATTCTCGACCACATATATCTTTTTCTGTAAATTTATTAACTAGATTCAGTTCTTCCCCAACACAAACACACTGGAATGGTAATAAACATATATTTAGATACCTTCAAGGGACCATTGATATGAGACTATTTTATTCAATCAAATCTGATTCACAATTAATTGGCTATGCAGATGCAGTATATTTGTCTGACCCATGCACATAAAGGTCGATCTCAAAAAGGTTATTTATTTACATGTGGAAGTACAACTATATCATGGCGTTCAACAAATCAAACTAAGGTTGCTACTTCTTCAAATCATGCAGAGATAATAGCCATCCATGAAGCAAGTCGAGAATGTGTATGGTTAAGATCAATAACCCAACACATCTAGAAAACATATGGTCTTTCTTTAAAAGGAGATCTCCCAATAATATTATATGAAGACAATGTAGCATGTATAGCTCAATTAAGAGAAGGATACATCAAAGGAGATAGAACAAAATATATTTCATCAAAATTCTTCTTTACTCACGATCTTCAAAAGAAGGGTGAAATAGATGTGCAACAAGTTCGTTCAAGTGATAATTTAGCAGATATGTTTACTAAGGAATTGTCAACTTCAACCTTTGAGAAATTGAGATACAAGATTGGAATGCGTGATCTTCAAGATATTAAGTGATGTTTTCATCAAGGAAAGTAAATACGCGTTGCACTCTTTTTTCCTTAATCAGGTTTTGTCCCAGTGGGTTTTTCTGATAAGGTTTTTAATGAGGCAGTAAATAATGTGTATTACAAATAATTTTATGTACCTCTCTTTCATTTATACATGGTTATATATATATATCATATATATATATATAAGAGAACCCTAGGCCCGCCTACATGGCGCCACCACAAAACAGGATTCTCTTTTAATTTATTTAATTCCAAAACTAGCCTTCCTCTTTCATGAAAAGTTGTGACTTTTACGAAAGTTGCGACTTTTATGAAAAGTTGTGACTATTATGAAGAGTTGCGACTTTTATGAAAAGTTTTGACTTTTATGAAAAATTGTGACTTTTATGAAAGGTTGTGCCCTTTCCGAAGGGTTGTAACTTTTCGAAAGAGTTGTGACATTTCCGATAAGGCACAATAAACATTTGTTCACACCACCCTTTGTCGTCTATAAATAGAGGGATTTCCTCTCATTTTCAAACAACGAAAATTCTGAACTTCTTCTTCTTCTTCTGCACAAAGACATATATAACTACACAATAAATTAATTGCTCAGATTCAATATGAAGTATGGACAAATTTTCAAGTTTACTGCAAGTTGTTAATACTTTTCTTGAAGTAATAAATGTGTTTCTCGACACTGCAATTGGAATAGAAGTGTAGTTTCAAATTGAACTTCATCACTCTGGTATGTTGATTTTTTTATTTTTTTAAAAAAACAAACAAACTGAATAGTTTTGTGTAATATTTTTCCCTTTCAAGTATATATATAATAAGTTCAATTGTTGTCCAATATGATACATTCTCCCTTTAATTTTTCATCTTAATAATTACTTATGATACGTTTAAATGAGGAACATTAAAATGATATATGTAACACAAAAGGTAGGGTTGAACATTCTACACGTTAGAAATAGAATATTTGTTCACTATTTTCAGCCTTTTAAAATTTAATTATCCCTTCACCAACGATTATTTATTTATTAAAAAATTTAATATCTCAGGTTGATGTCCATTTGATTCCCCAAAAATATCAAATAGTAATTGTTCTTGAGCAAAAGGATAAATTATAAAATCAAATTAAAGATGTTGATTGAAGGATAAATGATAAGATGTTATAATTATCATTTTCCTTTACATTATTAATGGTCGTTACTACGTAATCTTGTATTTAAGATACTATAGTGTTTTAGCTTTAATGACGGATAGATTTTAAGTATTATTTTATAAATTATGTGATATTAACTTTCTGCGCGAAGCGCGGACAATTTACCTAGTATATATATATATATGTCCATGGCCCATTACTGTAGAAGGCTCACTTCTCCAAGGAAGTGTTTCTCCTATAAAAGAGGTAATACCCCTACAATGTAGAGACACCAATACATAGTGAAAGAAAAGGTATTAATTTCTTCCTTTCCTAGAGTCTCACTCTCTTTATGTTCTTTTGTTACTCTTTTTATTTCTCCTTATAATATATTAATATTTTATAACAATTATTTTTTTCTCCTTCATTATTCAAAGGAATTGAAGAACATATAAGGTTAAAATCAATAAAAAAAAAAGGAGCTTTCGGCAACAGTGGACATAAACCCAAGACAAACTCAAACACAAAGAGCCTACAAGATCTATTATTTTGTCTATAACTTTTTTATTTTAGATAGCTCTAATTTTTTGTATTCGTTTTCATTTGTTTTGTGTAGACTTTATTTAATATAGAATAAATCAAGTAAAGTTAGATATAGAAGAGGTGATGTGGCATGTCTCTCTTATCAATAATCATATCTTTCTTTTTTTACCTTTTTAAAACTTTTTATTTGATTATCATTTTTATTTCATATAAAGCTAAATATTAGAGAAGTGACGTAACACTTCTCTTTCGTCAATGATCCTATTTATTTATTTATTAAAAAACAAATTTCACTATATTTTTATTTATTTGTTATTGGTATACAAAAATAAATGTGTGAATTACTACGCACTCCATACATTTCTATTCTCTATTATAAAAACATAAATGTCTCAAAATTTACTACTCCACTTATTACTATTCATTATTATTATAAAATTTAAAATTCTAAATATTTATCACTCCAACCTTTCATTTTCTTCATGAAGATTTTTAAAAAAAATTGGAGTAGTTTAATTTCTCTCTTTCTGTAAGGATGCAATAATAGCAAATACTGAACTAAAATATATAAATAGAATATACTTTACTTTACTTGGGAGTTTTCCTAACCGACAACTATCACTATGACCTCGTGATGATACATCATCTCACCCACGCTGCCAGACTTTCCTATACCTTGCCGGAGTATAGAACAAAATCAACTCATGAATCCACTATAAAGGTCTGCTCAAAGGCAGTGAGGAGTCACCCGAAAGTCGGTGCGATCGTAACCTACACTAGCTACATAGTTTATGGGGAATGTGAGTTATTTGAACTCTTCCCCATATTGGTGCTCAATACTACTCCCAAAATATATAACTCAATGCTCAATTAAAAATACTTTATTTGGGTTGAGATTAGTTCTCAAAAGGGCATCTTCAGAGAACTGCTCTGTACTCAATCTTTCTGAAACCTCAGAAAACTCTTTGTACTTTTCTAAAAATAGTGTCTTTTTTTTTTTTTTTGTAAAATGATACATTCGAAAGCATTAAAGTTCCCTTAAGACTCTTGAAATAACATATATTTAGGTTGTTATCATGAAAACTATATATGAAATCATATGATCACTGGGGAAGTTGATGTAATTCCTATAAGGGAATCACACTAAAATGCGGAAATCAAAGACGGAAAGTAAAGATAAATAGATTGCCACAAGAAAAGGAAATCAAAAGCAACCTAAAGGTATATTAAACCTAAAGATCTCGATCGATTAATCCACAATCAAGCACCGAATCTCTTACGATGACCTCAAGGGAATCTATATCCCAAGCAACCAACGTTTCTAACAAAAGTCAACAAAAGCTTAACCAAGCTCTCAACACTCAAACATGAGTTTTCAGTTTTCAACATTCAAAATAATCTAAGTCTAAAATGAACCCAAACTAGCTATTTATAGTTTTAGGATAAAATGGCCCAAAAGTGACCGAAAAGAGCAAAGGGCGAGCCAGGTCGAACTCGCCTAATGGCTTGGGTGATGCGCCGACCTGGTTGGCGAGTTTCCCTGCGAGATTGTTCAGCTTAGCCACATTCTGGATCAAAGAGCGAGCTGGGGTCATCGCCCAGTGACTTGGGCGATCCGTCGATTGGCTCTGGCTCGCCAAAATGTCCAATTGCAACTTTCAAGGCGTGGGATCCCTTGTTTGTTGTCAATACCATCTCCAGCACCTCTATCTTCATGAATAACCCTTGCATCCTTTGAAGGTCTTGAGCCTGGCTTCTCGTAAATGGCCTTAATGTAATCCGTTTTACATCATTCTCTCCTTCTTCAAAAGAATTTGTCCTCAAATTCGACGGATCATCATCAGCAACAGTTGGGAAAGGTGACACATTCGCACACATTGAAAGTATTGTGCACTTGGTATTCTGGCGGAAGGGCAACCTTGTAGGCGTTGTCGTTGAGCCGCTCCAGTACTGGAAATGGTCCATCACCCCTCGACATCAACTTTGTCTTGCGATGGGTGGTAAATCGCTCCTTGCGAAAGTGAACCCACACCAAGTCACCTGGTTCAAACACGATCCTCTTACGACCTTTGTTAGCCTTTTCGGTTACATCTTGGTTATTCTTCTCTAAGCGCAGCTGCACCTTTTCATGAAGCTTCTTCATGGCTTCAGCTCGCTTACTCCCATCTAGGCTTAACACAACATCTTGAGAAAGAGGAGTGAGATATAAAGAGGTAAGGGGGGGTTAAAACCATAAACCACTTCAAACGGAGTCATGCCAATATTTCTATGAATAACTCGATTAAATGCAAATTCAACTAAAGGCAAATGTTCCTCCCACGAGGTCAACTTTCCATGCACTATGGAATGAAGCATAGAACCCAAGGTCCTATTCACAACTTCAGTTTGGCCATCAGTTTGTGGGTGACAAGAAGTTGAGAACAACAACTTAGTACCAAGTCTTCCCCACAATTCCTTCCAAAAGTGACTAAGGAATTTTGGATCCCTATCACTTACAATGGTTTGAGGAATTCCATGCAATTTAACAACATGCTCAACAAACAAAGATGCTACATTGGAAGCATCATCACATTTATGACATGGAATGAAATGAGCCATCTTTGAAAATCGATCAACAACAACAAAGATGCTATCTCTACCTCTTTTGGTCCTTGGCAATCCCAAAACGAAGTCCATTGAAATATCAAGCCAAGGTCTTTGAGGGGTGGGGAGTGAAGTGTATAAACCATGGGGAAGGAGGCGTGACTTAGCACGTCGACATTCAATATATTGACCACAAGTTCGAACAATGTCTTTATGCATTTTAGGCCAATAGAATTGTTCCTCAAGAACTACCATAGTTTTGTTAAAGCCAAAAATAACCCATTAGGACCCCATTATGTGCCTCCCTCACAAATACTTCTCTCCAAGAGCTCATGGGCACACAAAGTCTCTTGCCTTTGAACAAGAAACCATCAAACTTGGAATAGGGAGTAGAAGATTTATCCCTCATCCATCTTTCCCTCTCCCATTCCTCACTATCTTTGAAGATTTGAGCAAACACGGGATCCTTGGGATACAATGTCTTCAAACATTTAAACCCAATTAATTTAGAAGACAAAGTATTTATCAACACATGTTTTCTAGACAAGGGATTTGCCACTACATTTTCCTTTCCATTTTTGTATTGTATTACATAAGGGAAAGTTTCAAGGAATTCAATCCATTTGGCGTGCCTTTTGTTCAACTTTCCTTAGGCCCAAATATGCTTTAGGGACTTATGATCAGTCCTAATGACAAATTCCTTGGGCCACAAGTAATGTTTCCAATTACCCAAAGCCCTAATCAAGGCATACAATTCAAGATCTTAAGTGGAATAATTCAAAGTAGCACCTTTTAGCTTTTCACTAAAGTAAGCAATGGGCTTTTGGTCTTGCATTAGGACGGCTCCAATGCCTACTTTACTAGCATCACATTTCACATTAAACATTTTATCAAAATTAGGTAATTGCAACAAAGGAGAGGAACTAAGCATAGATTTTAAAGCCTCACAAGCTTTGGCTTGTTCCTCTCCCCACTTAAAAGGTTTATCCTTTCGGATTACCTCAACCAAGGGGGCTGCTATGGTACTAAAACCTTTGACAAATCGCCTATAAAAACTAGCCAACCCATGAAAGCTTCTAACATCGCTTATGGATTTTGGAATTGGTCAATTCTTAATAGCATCAATTATAGACTCATCAACTTCAACCCCTCTTGAACTAACAACAAAACCCAAGAAGACAACTTCATCAACATAAAATGAACATTTATCAAGATTAGCATAAAGTTGTTCCTTCATAAGCACATCAAACACACACTTCAAATGCTCAACTTGATCATGCATGGTTTTGTTATAAATCAAGATATCATCAAAATAGACAACCACAAATTTCCCTATGAAGGGTTTCATCATATGATTCATGAGATGCATAAAGGTAATAGGAGCATTAGTGAGACCAAAGGGCATCACCAACCATTCATATAGACCAAACTTTGTCTTGAATGCGATTTTCCACTCATCACCGGGGTTCATCCAGATTTGATGATAACCACTCCTAAGATCAATCTTTGAAAACACACAAGAGTCATTCAATTAATTAAGCATATCATCTAACCTAGGAATAGGATGATGATACTTTACCGTAATTTTGTTGATGGCTCGGCAGTCAACACACATGCGCCATGTTCTATCTTTCTTTGGAACCAATAGAACCGGCACGGGACATGGGCTCATACTCTCCTTCATGTAACCTTTGTTGAAAAGTTCCTTAACTTGCCGTTGTAGCTCATTGGTGTCCTTTGGATTGCTTCTATAAGCTGGCTTGTTTGGCAGTTGCGATCCTGGCACAAAATCAATTTGATGCTCAATTCCCCGAAGAGGGGGTAATCCACTTGGAAGCTCCTTTGGGAAGACATCCTCATAATCCTGCAAAAGAAAGGAAATAGAATTGGGAAGAGAAGAATGAGACTTGTTAGTTTGTAGCACATGATCCCTATGTGTAATAAGGATCAAAGGACTTTCAGACTCAATTTCCACCCTTATCTCTTTGTAATTAGCCAACAACACTTGGGCCTTTCCTTTCAACTTCCTCCTCTCCTCCTCTTCTTGGCTCTCGGCCTCCATATGTTCCTCTTCACACTTCTTTTTTTCCCTCGACTCACTCATCCTTTGATATATATCATTGACTTGAGAGGGGGTCATAGGGTAAAGAACATATTTATGATCATTCAACACAAGTGAATACTTGTTGGTTCTCCGATCATGTTTGGTTGAACGGTCATGTTTCCAAGGTATCCCGAGTAGCACATGACAAGCTTGCATTGGGATCACATCACATAGAACCTCATCTTAATACTTTCCCAATCTTGAACTTGATCATTACATGCCAATGCACCATCAATTCCCCACACTCACTCAACCATTGAAGTTTGTAAGGTGTAGCATGCTTAGTGGTAGGAAGTTTTAAGAATTCCACTAATGTAGTACTAGCAACATTTGCACAACTCCCGCTATCAATGCTTAAGGGGCACACATTATCCTTGATAAAGCATTTAGAGTGAAATAGATTCTCTTTTTGGCTCGGATCATCCAAGGCCATACTAACCATTGCTCGCCTCACCACATATAGAGGAGCGACACTATCTCCTTCTTTGACACAAAGGTTGGGTTCCTCATCTTCCCCATCTTCAAACTCATCTTCTTCTTGAGGATATTCTTCTTAATCACATGTTGGTTCCTCCTCCGCACTAAGATAGATTTCACCTCCTTGCACTAGAACATTCAATCGATTTGGACATTCACGCATAATATGACCCCATCCCCTACATTTATGACATTGAACACCTTTAGGGAACTTGGTTGGGTCAGTGATACCTCTCTCTCTTGGCGGGTACTTTGGAGTGTTCCCTTCGAAGGGTTTCTTCTCATAAGTCTTCTTGACATCTACACCCTTGCTCCAACTTGACGATGTTTGCACTCCCACCTTGTTCTTGCTCCAAGAATTGGAAGATGAAGTCTTATACTTGGCCACCTTCTCCTCTTTGAATTCAATTTCTATCTCATGGGCTGCCTCAAAGACATCATTCAAGGTAGCAAACCTACGAAGGGTCATCTTAGAAGAAATCTCTTTGTTCAACCCTACCTTGAAGCGAATCACAGCATGCTCTTCAATCTCTCTATATTCTAGCTTCATGACAATTCTTTTGAACTCATCATGATAGGCTTCAACACTTCTACTTACTTGCCTCAAGTTGTACAATTTGGCAGTAATCATTGGCAGTATCTTTCCGGCACATACTTAGCTCTCATCAATCTTTTCAATTCGGGCCATGGTGGAGGATGACCTTCTTGAACAACTAAGTGATACCTCTTCATGTACTCCCATCACGTGACATCATACCCCTTGAATTGCACGATAGCATAGCAACTACTTTTGACCTCCGCCAATTCATTTACATTGAAAATCCGATCACATTGCAACTCCAATTCTAAGTAAGCATCGGGATTTCATTATCCTTTGAATGTTGGAAGAGTCATTTTGATAGAATTTATGCGAACATCTCGGCTGTAACACCCCATATACGAAAATGGAGATTTCAGATTTTCTGGTGTTACAGGTGGCACTCACGGACACCATCCACGGACCGTTGATGGACTCACGGCCCGTCCTGCAGGTCCGTGGTTCGTGATAGAAAACTTCCCCAGAACTCAGTCAGAAAATTTGGCTAAGTGTTGACCCACGACCGGACTTACGGTCCGTAGGTCAAGTCACGGACCGTAGTTCGTGTTCGTGGATCGATGCCCCTAAAGCCCAGCTTCAGTCCCGATTGACGGTTGACCAGCACGGACCGTCAATCGATCTACGGTCCGTAGGTCTGACCGTAGATGAGAGTCAACAGCCAGTTAGCTGAAAATTATTGATGGGTCAACTTCAGATGCTCATAACTTTTAGCACAAAAAGAATTATGTGTGCAACGAACTATGGTATGATAGATAATTTAATTATCTTTCCAACGCCACCGAGTTTGCTAAATTCCGACTTCCGAGTAAAACGTTGTGCTCATTTTAGTGAAGCCCTGTCGGGCAGACCCAACCTATGGACCCAATCGACGGACCGTCGATTGATTGACGGACCGTAGGTCCAGTCCGTCGGTCACTCCGACAGCAATTAAGTCAGGGATCTTTTGGTCTTTTCCTATTTCGTTTAACCCCTAAGATACGTCATTTAGACCCTAAATCATGAGATTATAGTAAGTTTAAGCCTAGAAACATAACAAGAACTTACCTAAGTCAAATCATTAATCAAATTTAGAAGAATTAGAACGCTAAGAGGAGAAAAGAGGTCAAGAGCCCTAGTTCAAGAACGCAACAAGTTTTCTTCAGTTCCAGCCCCGAAATCGAAAGATTTCTCCGTGGAATTTGTCACCAGGTATGTGGGATTTCACTAGTGGGTTCCTTTCACCCATTAGGTCCCTAGAATTCAGTCAGATTCTTGATTCCCTTATTATGAATAGACCTAGGGTTTATAGAATTACAGCAGATCATCATGAATTAGTTATTAACATGTTTCAAATCAGATTATCACGTTATTAATCAGTTTATTGCATGAATTTCAGAACCCTAG
>JAJOOS010020898.1:0-24473 GCA_029582725.1 Solanum chiquidenum | reverse complement strand
AATATATTTTGATTTTTTTCAAAACATTTCAAGAAGGAAGAATGGCAACAAAATACGAGAAGTTATTTAAGCTTGAAATGTCTTGGTGTTGTAGCACTATTAGATCTATTTCTCCATGGAAGGAGTTTAAGTTTTGAAAAATGGTGGTTAAATGGGGAAGAAGATGAAAATAAAATAAAAAAATAGGTTAAATATAAACTCTCCACGCGCTGATAAGGAGTGTATCACACTCACTATGTCATGTCAGCAAAAAGTGTCAAAATGACACAGCAGGACATCACATGAGGTGTCTAAAATGAACAAAGTCTAGTTAAGGTGTCTAAGTGAAAGATCGTGCCAAGTTTAAGGGGCCACCGATGGGTTAGCCCAATATAACTATCAACCGTCACCATCAACTACTATCATCAATCACTATTGTCAGTCACCATCACCATTAGATACTCTCATAACACCACCATAACCAATATCAACCCCAATTGACACCTACAACCACCACCGCTAGCCATAACTAATCAATCACCATATAATTTTTAAAAATATTTGTTGATATAATATTAGATTAATTTTGATACTTTCTTAAATTTTATATTATTAAGTTTTAAATAAAGATAATTGTATTCATTTAAAAATCTCTCAATTTTTATTTAAATTTTATATCGAGATAAACAAAGTAAATAGAGTTAGTATATAGTGTTTCGATATCTGCATTGAAGTTTGACTAAATTCAAATTCGCACACGATAGAACCCATTTATGAGATCGACAATGTTTCAAACGATATTTTTTTCGTTCCCCAGAACTCAAACTCAAAATATCATATTAAAAGTGAAAGAATCTCGATCAACTTGCTATTGCTATCTTACGAGTAGCATGCTATACTTTATTAATGCCTTTCTTTGATCTATTATAAACAACTGAACGAAAGTAGATTTTTCTCTTTCTATTTTCTTAATATGAAACCTACCCGTACAACACATATTATTTTGTTTTGTAATGGTTGTCTTTTCCTCTAGTGAAAAATATTCCAAAAGGCTCCTTCATTTTCAAGTCCCTTTGGCATTAATATTTTTGAACAACAAAACATTAATGGATCTTATACCAAAATTGTTAAAGCTGTATTCACATTAATTAAATATCTGCATCACAATAAGTATTTAAGAGAAAATTTAATAAGAAAATGTACAAATATAAAACAGTGAAAAATGATAAAAGTGATATATTTATAAAGTTTCACTTTTTGGTGTGCAGCTTTTAGGATTTGTCTCTGGGATAACTGCAGGGTGTCTGGAACTCACTTTACACCTTTTCATTAACTGTAAATAGGACTATTTTTATTTATTTATTAGATTACATAATTTATTTGACCTTAAGTTCGTAAGTTCAAGTCAGATGATAAAAAAAAGTCATTCCCTCTGTTCCAATTTATGTGACATATTTTGAATTTTGAGATTTAAACAAGTCTATCTTTGACCGTAAATTTTTCCTATATCTTTTAAATATTTTGAATTATCAATTTTTGAGACTTATAGTACTTTTTATGTAGTTTACAAATATATAAATTTCATTTTAAAAAAATTTAAGATTTTATGAGTAAATTATTGGTCAAACTTATACTGTTTGACTCTCAAAAAGCGAAATGTGTCACATAAATTGAGACAGAGGGAGTATTTAATTTCAAGAATATAGTAATTCATGAGTAGTGTTAATTTACTAGTCAAGAGATCGATCTTAAAATACCAACAAAGGAAGAAGGTGGATACTATTTTGATTTCTATTTGAATGGAGAAAAAGATTGCAATGCGATAAAAATCATTGATTCAAATAATTTAGTGGATAAGATTTATTAGATAATACTAGACTTTTTCTATTGTATTTAGTGATGATTTCAATTATAGGCTTAGTAGATGAATATTATAAAAGAAAGTGTATCATATAAATTAAACTAAATAGATTAATTGATTATAGTAAATCGTTCTTGCTCTACTCTTTATCATATCAAGTTTTATTAAGAACTCCCTATTGTTCAAGGGAGAAATTATGATTTTGAAGGCATATGAATTTTTATAACGATTTTAAGTTAATATATAAATGATTATGTAATTATTTATATACATTTGGTTAGTTATTTTTATACATATACCTGATCTAGAACAAGAACTATTGAGTTTACGACAATTCATAAATTTACTTATTATATTGTAGATTCTCACTTACTATTATTATAAATGAAAAATAGTCAAAAATGTCCCCAAACTATCGCAAAAGATCTATATAAATATGTCTTTCATTCATTTATTTTGCTAAAAATAGTCTTTTGATTACATTGTTGGCTCCAATTATTAAAATCCATCCACCCGATTTTCTGACTTACCCGACTAAATTTAAATTTGTTTCAGAAAATCTTATATTGAAGATAAATCACTCAAAGGCAATTTCATATACCTAATAAGGCTTGAATTCGAAGTCTCTAATTAAAAATGGATGAATACTTATCACTCGTACACGACTCACTAAATTCTTTTAACTGTTCTTTGTCAAGTATTGTGAACAGCCATCAAGATCTCACTATTGTAATAGAAGATTGGACTGGAGACTGAGTGGATTGTGTTTTTCACAAGATAAAACTGAATAAGCCAAAAGATAAAAAAGGATATATTTCACCTCAAAGAAATGGTGTTTTTTTTTGTAAAAAAGTACAAATTATAATTTTCACATGTTGACCAGTAACTTTAACTGAAACTTGTAAATACATACAATAGGGGTTTGGACATAAAAAATGTGATATATAAAAAGAAATAATTTTTTTTTAAAAAGAATTAAGTTAAAATATTTGAATTGAAGTTATGTTAGAACATATAAACTCATCTTCTATCTGTTCAATAAATAAATTCGTGTATATAGGTCAAAAATAACTTTTAAGATACATATACTAAAATTTAGAACTTAACAAAAAGTCTAATTTCATCACTAAGTGTGGAGAAAGAATTTCAATCATCTCAGTACATGTTCATAGTATTCAAAGGAGTTAAACTATGGAAAGTCATATATAGTTAGGTCAACAAAAGCATCGACATATATACTAAGTATAGTTTCATAAGTGAGGTGTGAGAAGAATAAAGTATACGTAGATCTTATTCTTATCATTATAAGGAAAGAAGTAAAGTTATATACTTAGGTCAATAGTCAATACCAATAACATACTAAATATAATTGTGTACACTTCATTCTTTTCAGACGCGCGTCATTTGTGACCCTAATTATAGTTACATAACTGAGGTAGGAGAAGAATGAAGTATCCACAAATCTTATCTTTATCTTTATAAGATCAAAAGACTGCTTTCGAAGTCATTTAGTTGGCTCAATACCAATAACATGCTAAATATAATTTTGAGTACACTACACTCTTTTCAGATGTCATTTGTGACCCTAAATATAGTTTCATAAGTGAGGTATGAGAAGAATGAAGTAGGTCAAACCAACAACATACTAAATATAATAATTTTTTGTACACTCTAGTTTCTTCAGATGCCATTTGTGACCCTAAGTATAGTTTAATAAGTGAGGTATGAAAAGAATGAAGTGTACGCAAATCTTATCCTTATCTTTGTAAGGTAGAGAGACTACTTTCGAAGTCATATAGTTTGATCAAACCAACAACATACTAAATATAATAATTTTTTGTACACTCCAGTTTTTTCAGATGTCAAGTATAGTTTCATAAGTGAGGTATGAAAAGAATGAAGTGTACACCAATCTTATTCTTATCTTTGTAAAGTAAAGATACTGCTTTTGTAGTCATATAGTTTGGTCAAACCAATAACATACTAAATATAATAATTCTATATACACTCCATTTTTTTCAGATACCACTTATAACACTAAGTAGTTATTCAATATCATGTCATATAGTTAGTTCATGGAACTCAAAAATCACAACAAAATAGCAATGAAATGGAAATGGAGTAGTTAGTCCACATTTAAAGATGGAAAAAGGATAAATATACTCCGAACTATCGTAAATAGTATACAAATGTCCTCTGTCATACTTTTGGGACATTGGTGCCCTTGCCATCCAAAAACCAGAGCATATATGCCCTTCACTCTAATGGAAGACTAAATAGGGACACGTGGCACAATCTTATCCGTCGATCCAATATTAAATAATTATCGGTCGGTGGATAAGATTATGACACGTATATGTCCGTTAGTATAAAGGGTATATATGCTCTAGTTTTTGGACGACAGAGGCACCAATATCCAAAAATATGACAGAGGATATTTGCATACCATTTACGATAATTCTGAGATATAATTGTCATTTTCCAAAATACCTTTATAATAAAAGCATACTATATAATAAAATTCATCAATACTCTAGTAGTCTCTCTATCATCAATACATATATGTATATATGATATGATGAGAGTTTTCAGAAGAGTGAGGGGTCATATACTGTGTGTCTTGTCTAGGGTTGAAAATGACTAAAGCTTCTGCATACACTTACAAATCATGGCACTGAAAAACATGGCATTTTAATGAGCATTAAAATTGGAATAGTACTATTGATAAAGACACTAGAGTAATAATATGAGTAAAAAAAAAATACATTAGTTTTTTAGTTCTATTTTCCAGCTTTTTCTTATATTCATTGGTTCACAAAAATTAATTGAGACATATATATAACATATATATATTATTTATATATATATATATATATATATATATATATATATAGCAAGTGATTTGGCTTCATATTCTTGTGTGATATTGAATGTCATGAAATAGACTTTATGGAATACATAGCTTTAGTCCTATTTCCAGCCTTTTTCTTGTACTCATCATTTGGTCCACCACTCAAAATCATATAATTGCCACGTGGCTTCTTATTTTTAATTTTTAATGAAAATTGACTCTTTAGATCTCGAGACGAGAATCTATCAAAAATAATTTTTATTTAACTAAAAATGCAAGCAAATAAGATTTGTGTACATCTCGCTCTTTTCAAATTTTACTTCTGAAATTACATTGAGTGTATTGTTATTATTGTTATTATCAGATTTCGAGATGAAGATCTATCAAAAATAATTTTTTTTTAAGTAAAAAAATGCAGGCAAATAAGATTTATGTGCATTCCACGCTCTTCAAATCTCACTTATCAAGTTACATTAAGTATGCTATTATTATTGTTGACTATTAATTTGGATATATATCGCGGCCATAGATAGTTATGAGATAGGTAAAAAAAATTCGTCTTTAATTAACTAGATGTCTGAATTCAAGATTTGAGTATAAGAAAAAAAATTCAATTAAAAGTGTTTCTTTATTATTAAGTCGTACTCAACAAGTCTTATTGATGCTTCAATATATATATCAAACATCAATAAAAAGAAATTCTCAAATATTGAAGGATTAATTATGTGGAGAGGTGGAAGTAGATAATTAATATCCATTTCATAGTTATGTTCATGAATTTACTTAGATTAGTTCTTATGAATTGATCAATAATAAAGAAAATTATCTTCAAAAACCTATCATAAAAGGCATTGGCGCATTGCAAGAGATCTTCAGACACCTTGAAAAAGATATGAAAACCACTGAATATATACTTTCAGCTTAATCCATATGATAAATTAATGATTCATTCTCATGAATTCAATAATTATATACTTTAAGTTCTTCATCAAAGAAGTTGTTACTCATATAAATCTTGAAATTAAACCATAATATCATTCGAGAAATGATATAATGAGATTTGACTAATTCAGATTAGCTTATCAGACCCCTTCAGATATTAGGATTTTCAACATCAAGAGTAGATGTATGTAAGAAATTACTAAAATTTAGAAGTATATAATGAATTCAATAATAAGAACCATATTCTAAATTCGTATTTGCATATAATTAAACCAAACAAACAAATTGAAAAGATCGAGTACATGTAAAGGGCAAGATAAAAAAAAATTAAAATAATAAAACCAACTTTATTTAACTAAGTCTTACAATAAAACATAGTTTACATATATTGTTCACTCCTCATATAAAAAATCTAAACTTAACTAGCATTTTCATCATAACCACCAAAAGTAATTGTTTCAACTACACTTGTTAAAATAATAAAAAAAACTACTCAATTTTTTCATCATCTTCTATAAATGGAAGATGACAAATAATAATTATCAGTCAAAGTAGCATCTTTTGATGATGACACACTTTGAAATTGTTTATTATTACAAGAACTACATTTTATTATCTTCATGACATGTGATGATGATGATGAAGAAGAAGCACAGACACTTTGTCTAATTTCCATTGCCTTTGCCATTTCATGATTGGCTAATTCAATCAAACATTTTGCTTCTTGTCTCTTCTCTATAGCCATTGCCTTTTCTTCCATTGCTATTTTGAGGATTTCATTTGCTTCACTTTTCAATCTTGATACTTGTGTTGTTGCCTCTTCAATGATTTCTTTGACTTCATCATTGTTTTGGACTATGTAATTATTATTATGATGATGAACATGATCACTTTGACCAAGAAATGATGAAAAATGAGAATAATTGTGTGTGTTTTGGTTATAATAATTTGGAGAAGTGAAAAGTTCAAGATCAAGATTAGGCAATATTCTTGAATATTGATCATGTGAGATATGAGTAGTAGTAGTTGTTGTAGTAGGCAAGAAAATTGGTTTTGGTATTTGCACATCATGACATTCTTTGGAAGTTGTAGTTTGTAGTTTGCATGAATCTTGATGCTCAATAAATGTTTCAACTCTGAAAAAAAAAGCAATAAAAATGGGAGAGAAAAAAAGAGTAGATTAATTAGAAGAAGGTATTTATATATATATATATATATATATAGAAAAACATACTATAATTCAAATTCACTACCAGAAAATCGCTAATTTTTATCAAAAATATTTCCAACGAAATCTATCAAAATTCAACTCGTTAAACCAAATTTTGATATGATATCTGTAAAAAATTAGTGATTTTCTGATAATAGTATTCATGTTTTTAACTAAAAGATAGTGATTTTATCATCATATATCATATATTATATATAAATAAGGAAGAGATTTTCAAAAGTGAGCACACTAAATATGTAGTACCTTTACAAGACATATTCATTAGGTTTTAACACTAAAGGATGTTACCAATTCAAGTAATCTCATCTTGATATATGTGTATAATATATATAAGATAGTATAAATTTTATTTTTTACGCTATTAAGTCACCTAAAAGATACTTACAAATAATCATTCATACACAAAAAAATTTACAACAAAGAAAAAAGAAGAAGGAATTACGACTATCAATTTCTATCGCTAAACAATGAAAATTCATCGTTTGCTAATTAATTCTACTTAACGACATACCAATGACATTTTACAACGAGACGATCTTATTAGCTACAAACTATTTAGTGATAGATTAGCCAGCAACAAATTTCGTAGCTAATTCTTAAATTTTTTAATAGTATGTTTAATATAACCTAGAAAATAAGACACGTTAACTAATTACCTCATGCAAAAAATTAAGATACACTGATACAAATTAGAATAACAACAACATATTCAGTGGAATCTGAATAGGACATGGTGTGTATAGACTGTTTTTTATAAGCCCTCGACTCAAGTAAAACATAACACAAATATAAATGGATAAAACTAAGAAGATGAATTAATTACTACAACAACAACATATTTAGTGGAATCTGAATAGGACATGGTGTGTATACAACCTTACTCCTATATGAAGATAAATATACTGTTTTTTTATAAACCCTCGACTCAAGTAAAACATAACACAGATATATAAATGGATAAAATTAAGAAGATGAATTTACCTAGAGAAAACTCTTCCACAATCACAAGAATGGCCTCTAGTACCACAAGTTTTGATGTGAGCTTTATAATCTGATTGAACAGCATAACCTTTGTTGCATTTTTGACAAATCCATTGTTTGTAATTACTATGTTTTCTTCTAAAATGTTTTTTGATTCCAACAAGATCACCTAGTGCATGACAAGGATCATGGTGTACACAACTTGGCTCTGGACACACATATACTCTTTTCTTAATCACTTGATCCATCTCATTTTTCTCTTCTTCCTGATCACGTTGAAAATATAATTAAGTAAATAAAATTATATTTCTGATTTATAACAAAAAAATAAAAAAATAAACATATAATCTAACATGATATTTTATATTTATTCCAATTTATGTGACTATGTTTGACTGAGGACTACAATCTAAAAATGAAAGACTTTTGAAAATTGTTGTCGAAAACTAAGTCTTAGAAATTTATGCGGTTATTATAAATCATTTCAATAAGAATAAATAGAGAAATTTAATATATGAATTCTCGACCTTGTGGCTAAGATCAAGTGTAATATTTGTTCTTATCAGCTTAATATCTAATATATGAATTCTCGGTCTACACATGATATTAACTCAATTTTCAAATGGGCAAGACTCACCCCTCATTAAAAGAAGAACATGTGTTCTATCGAACAATTTAAAGTTTTAGATGAGACGATATTGATGACGTAATTATACATAAATTAAATACCTTCTTCTTCAACTTCCATGGAACCTTATGGCGACGACGATGCATTTGAAGATTTTGCTCTCTTTGAAAGCTAAGATTGCAGATTTCACAAACGTAACGATCAGATTCCATTAACATCTCAGCTGTTAGATATACAACTTGTGCATCGGGATCTGTGCAAATTTGTAAATTCAATTACGAGTTAAACAAAAATTAATAGTATTTCTATAAGTTGAACCCTAAACATATGTGTGTTAACAATAGTAGCGGAGCCAGTAATTCTAACTCGTTAATTCAAAAAAAAAAAACACTAAGCTTTTCTTCTCTTAGGTTAAGAAAATTTAAAAAATAAATATATACAAATATAATTTTCTGACGAAAGGGGTTTTATCAACCAAACCTCTTTCTTACCTTTAGCTCCGCCCTTGAATATTGATAAGATTAAATAATCATAACTCAACTTTCTCATTTATAACGTTTAAATTCTGAATTCAAAGACACGAGGTCGGAACTAGAGAGAACCAGAAGGAGGTTCATCTGAATACTTTTCGTCAGAAAATTACACTATATATATAATAGATAAATAATGAATCCTCTTGATGAAAATTCTGCTTCCGCCACTGACTAAACATGTTGATCAATTTAGAGTTAAAATGGACACACAAGAGCTAATACTCAAGTGTTTCACAACATTATCTCACATATGAGGGGAAAAAAAGTACCATTCTTCATATATTTATGTAAATTAAAGTAAAAAAAAATATACAAATTAATTAATTAAAAAATTATATACCTGGAGTACCAGCAGGTCTTCTTTTTCTTTTGATAATAAAACCATTTTCTGGTGAAGAAAATGGATCAGAATAATTAGAAGGAGCACCAAACAAGAAAGAGTTGCTAGTTAGCATGGAGAGAGAGAGAGAGAAAGATATATTCAATATGATGAAATGTTGTTTTTTTGCATCTTAGCTTTTTGTATATAGATGGATAGATGAGGAGAACCAGTTAAATAAAACCAATATATACACAACGATAACAATATATTCGGTATAATCGAATATATAGTACAATAATAATATATCTAATATAATTGTACGACTGGTTGAAATATGTATACCCTTAGAAAGGGTAGGTGTATGCAATTTTATCCTTACCAATATATAGTACGACAACAATATAGTTAGTGTAATAACACAACTGAAATATGAAAAGGGTGGGTATACACGATTTTATCCTTGCCAATATATAGTATGCCAGTAATATATTCAGTGTAATTGTACAACTGGAATATGAAAACAGTGGGTGTATGCAATCTTATAACTATCAATATATAGTACGCCAATAATATATTTAGTATAATCGCATGACTAGTTGAAATATGTGTGCCTCTAGAAAGGGTAGGTGTATGCAATTTTATCCTTACCAATATATATAGTACGATAATAATATATACAATGTAATCGCATAATTAAAATATGAAGATAGTGGGTGTATGCAATCTATTAAGTACTATCAATATATAGTATGACAATAATATATCTAGTATAATCGCATGACTGACTAAAATATGTGTACCCCTCGATAGGGTAGGTGTATGCAATTTTATCCTTAAAAATATATAGTATGACAACAATATGTTTAGTGTAATCACACAATTGAAATATGAAAGTAGTGAGTATATGCAATTTTATAGCTATCGATATATAGTACGATAATAATATATCCAGTATAACCGCACGATTGACCAGAATATGTGTACCCCTAGAAAGGGTAGATGTATGCAATTTTATTCTCACCAATATATAATACGATAATAATATATTCAGTATAATCACACGACTGACAAAAATACGTGTATCCCTAGAAAGAGTAGAAAAGTATCTTACTAAGGTAAAAATAGGAGTTCTATCTTTGAATAATGCATTTTATTATTGTGTATTTGAATTATTTATTATTAATTTCAGAATTTCTATCCATATACATAATTCACTGATAATTGCTATTCATCTAAAGAAATACTTTTAACAGACAATACTTATCAGCTAATTTTAATCACCTAATTCAAATGGGTTCTTAATCTGTTATGGCATGTTACCCATTAATTCTAGAAAAAATATATATATTATACTCAATATAATCAATATAATTAAACAGAATTAGTGACAAATATTTTAAAGCAATTTAATTGTGTACATTTTTTCACGCCTATCATACAGAACTTAAACTCTATGTATAAATGATACTATTAAATTTATTGTAGGAATTATAATTATTTTTTAAGTGAATCAATTATTTTTTTCTTCTTATATTATTAATGCATAAAATTTAAACTCATAAAATGACATGGGAAAATGACGCAAAAAACATTAATTGATAACTTAATAAAAATAATAATAGTGTATAAAAAGAAAAAAAAGACTATTAATACATAAGTACTAATATTTAATTTCGAAACTTATCTCACTATTGTTTTCTTAATATATATAAGTAGAACAAATATTTTTGTATTAATTAGACGTACTAATTTGTACTCTAATAAGTGAAAATTCCCTTGAGATTTGACATTTGTACAAGTACCTAAATAGGACCAAACATCTTTTCTTGTCTAAATAAAATAATCTTTTTTTAGCGATACGAAATTTAGGAGCACGATTTATTTTTTCGTACGGTGAATAAGATATTTTCATTTTGATTTTTGGGAATAAAAAAAAGCTATAGGGAATATTATCCTGAGAAATAGATCATATAATATGTGAATTCAAATTTAATCAGATTCAATATAAATATTAAATATCAAAAAAAAAAAAAACTTTAACAATTTTTTTTTTGGTAGTTGGGAAATCACTATTCACTAATTATAAAAAAGCCAAAGTGGAAATGATTGTTTTTGTACAAAATTGGTGAAAATGAGTCTTCTACTTTATTGGTTTCATATTCTGTCTATGTTATGAAGTTTCACGTGGTAGTTTTTATTACAAATTTATTTATGTTGATATGATGATAAGGTGGTAAGGTAAAAATAAATATTGTCAACTTCTAATTATCATGTTATATTTTTTGAAAGTTGATTTGATTAATTTTTAAAGTTAAATTACATTATATTAATTTGATATTTTGAACAATAAGTTTAAATATTCAAAAACTATACGAAAAGAACTATACATTTCAATTTTTTGCATATCAATTTAATGAAAAAATACATCGTAAAATGTTAGTCAAACTTATTATCATTTGACTCTAAAAAAGGAAACTATGACAAATAAAAGTGGACGGAAGAGGTAGTAGAGGATTTATCAAAATTATTTTCAACTTCATAAAAGTAAAATAAGGTGTAAGTATTGAAATTTTACTTTTTGGTCTTATAATAGTAATTTCTCTTTATATATTTCTTAATAAATTATCAATAAAAAAAAAGACTATTTTACTAATTTATTCATAAGAAATTTTAATGAAATTTTACAAACTTGTTTACGGTTTAAAAAAAATAAAAATTGAAAAAGGTAAAATAAGAAAAATTTAATTAATTTTATCTTGGTTTTATAAATTGAGAAGTACTTCCTTCATCCATTTTTGTCCATATTTAACTTGACACTCTTTAAGAAGTAAAAAAATATAGGCAAAAGTACTCATTATTACCCCTGAACTTGAAACTTTTTATACGGTGTACACCTAAACTAAATTTCATTTTAATTACCCCCGAACTTGTTTATTCCTCCGCCGCGTACACCTTTTTCGTCCACCTGCTCCTATTGTGACTACACGCGTGCGACAGCTGACAAAAGTGATGATGTGGATTTCCACCTGGATAAATAATAGCCACCTAGATAAATTATTATTGCAAAAAATAAATTTCTTAAATTTAAAATTCATTGTTTAAAAGTTATTTTTGAATAAGGGCTGATTTCGCGGAACTCCTTCTGGATTTGGGTTTTTTTAGACGTGAAGTTGGTCGATTAAATTTCAAATTTGTCTGAAATTCTTACCAAGTAAGTGTTAATCTTTGTTTCCTTTACTTTTCATTTACATTTTGCCCTATTTTTCGTTTAAAATATGCCAAATATTAAAGAAAAATGGAGATTTTACGTTTTTTTTCGGTTGTAGCTTTGTGATGTGGCAACAAATCACTTTCTCACGCGCCTAATAGAGAGTGTTGTCAATTTCTACGCCAGGTGGACAAAAAAGGTGTACGCGACGGAGGAATAAACAAGTTCGGGGGGTAATTAAAACGAAATTTAGTTTAGGTGTACACTGTATAAAAAGCTTCAAGTTCAGGGGGGTAATGAGTACTTTTGCCAAAAATATATCGTAATTTTACTATATCACCCATTATAATAAATTCATGTCTTGAAAATTTACTATAATTAATAATAAGAACAAATTAGAAATTAAGTGATAAATCTCTTGAATTTTTCTAAATTGAATATCTATTTTAATATAATTATTTTTAATATAATGGATATAAGTAAAGATGGACGAAGAAAGCAATTTGGAACAACTATATAAATCGTGGTAAAAATAAATCAATTTTATTGGTTTAAGCAGTTTATCCAGTAATTATTGATCTAATATAAACACAATAATTATTTATCATAAATAAGTGCTCAATTATGCAAGACTAATTAAGACAAGTCAAAAAGGTTTTGTCAATTTTCATTTTCCTAATCTTTAGTTCATGATTTATTTCATTTTCATATATAATTTAGCCTTAATAATGACTTGACTTATATTGTTCAACAATTAAATAAATTAATTAACCTAACAACATAAACATAAAAATTGTCCTTATTTGGCTCTTTGGAACCAAACAAGATAACATGAGACTTCAACTATTTGTTTATTATTATTTTTAGAGAAATAAATTGATGTCACAAACTCTTGACTTTTATTTCTTCGTCGACATCATATAATATATGCTTTGAAAATTTTCCGGCAAATGGTGTAACTCGAGGTCATTAGTAATTATTTTCATTTTTTAGGGGAAAATTTTCTGAATATTTATCTCAGAGAAATTTGGAGAAAATGACAATAAATGCAAGCTTATATAAAAGTAGGTTATATTATTAATTGAACATTTTGAGAAACAAAAAACTCGTTAAATTGATTAATTTAAAGTTTCCAATCGGGTTCATCACCATTAGAAATTGACTTGTCAAAAATATTTTCGATGATTTTTTCTTAAGAAATCAAATATTTTTGAGAGTGTTTCCGACGATAAAGTAATTCTAAGGTGGCTCTCCGCCTTTATATATGTTATGGAATAATTTTTGTTACGAGTGTGTCAAATTATTAAACGATAAAAATACTATAGTACATTATTAAGTAGTAGTACAAATTTTGTTTTTAAAAATCAAAACATGAGCTCGTGGTTTCAAACAAAGCCTTAAATAAAAGTGAAGGACCAAGTTGCTGCAGGTGCAATTATAATCTATGTCTTGGATCTGAAAACATATCATTTGTTTGGATGTGAAAAATAAAATAATAATAATAATAATAATAAATAATCAATATATATACATAATTAAATTTGTACTAATATGAATTGTAGAGGGATGATTGAAAATATTCTTTTGTTCTTAAACAAAAGTTTCTTGAGATTTGAGTTTATGTGAATGGAAAAAAAATCTTGTTGAAAGCGCTGCAGCAGAAATGGACTCTGCAATGTGCGAACTCGAATTTAGTCGTGGTAGGATGATCGAGATCCCTCCAGCCTTAACCATATATCTTAGATTCGAATCTTGAAATTCTATTGGGAGCACCGTCTTAGAAATGGACCGTGCAATCAGGGGCGGAGCTAAGTGGGGGTTCGCGGGTTCGGACGAACCTAGTAGCTTTTTTGTAGATCATGTATTTGTATTAGAAAATTAAATAAACATATATGTAAATTAACTTGTGAACCCTTAACAAAACTGATTGACGGCTCAGTGCTAAGGAAGGAACTGTGGAAATGCTCTCCAAGCTAGAGTTGTGAGTTCAAACTCCACTAAAACCTTAATCCCGACTCTGCCTCTACTAGCAATGTGCGAATTCAGATTTAGTAGAGCTCAGTGCATGCGAATATTGGACACCGGATAAAAACAGAACAAAAAACAAATTGAATTTTACTAACCTGAGTTAGGGCGGATGGTTCAGATCCCTCCATCCTTAATCAGAAATTTCGAATTTGAACCTCAAAACTCCATTAGTAATGTTGCAATACACGAATTCAAATTTAGTCGAGTTCAATACAAATACCGAGTGTGATGGGAAACCAAAAAAACAAAAACAAAATTGAATTTCAGATTAGTTGTTTTCTAGTGTTTGTAAAGGACCCCCACCCCCACACCCTACCCCTATTGAAAGGATATATATTCCTACATAAATAAATAATTTAGATTCTCTAATCGATGCAGCATATTACAAAGAATGAATGTCTTCGTCAGTCTATCAATTATATGTTCCCTTCTCATTATCATCAAGATACCTTTTCTGGTAAATTCATTTTTTTTTATCGATAACATATCACATGAATAATTAAGTGATAAAATATTTAGTACTTATATAGAAATTTGTGAATATTCAAAAAAAAAAAAAAGAGACAAAATATATGTTTCAATTGATTGAAAGTTAAATACGTTTAATCTTATATCACAAGAATTAAAATCAGAATTTAATTAACCAAAATAAACATTCTTGATGAAGATAATAATTAACATGTTATTATGTAACAAAATTCAGTACTAATATAAAAAATAAATTACACTGTCTTATGTAATTTAATTTAAATCATTTTCTTTTTTTGTTCTTTACAAATTATTTTGAAATGCGTTGATTGAGCCGGAGATTTATAAATAACGTTTCTACCTCTAAAAGATAAAAATAATAATTATGTATACTTATTCTAATTAAATTTTATTCGTAGAATTACATTGAGTATATTATTGGAGAAACTATGTAATTAGATAGACGTCACTATCATATATATTATTACCTATACTTTCAAAATATTACACATCTTATTCTTAAGGGAAAAAGGACGAATTTACCCCCTGAACTTTAATAAATGGTACGTATATGCCCTCCGTTATACTTTGCGTCCACATAAGTCCCTGCCATCCAATTATAGGTACACATATACCCCTCTCACTAACGGATCCCTAATTTCTTACACGTGTCTTAATCCTATTGAACTACCCGTTTGACCCTTTTTTTTAACTCATAACCCAAATATCCGCCCCATAACCCAATACCCACCCAATTTCCTCTAAAAGAAATCCTAATTAAAACACCCAAATGGGTTGCGTCAGCTCCAAGCAGGCCACGTCCCATTCCCCGTTAGTGAGAGGGGTATATGTGTATCTATAATTGGACGGCAGGGACTTATGTGGACGCAAAGTATAACGGAGGGCATATACGTACCATTTATTAAAGTTCGGGGGTAAATCCGTCCTTTTTTCCTATTCTTAATTAAGAGATTCCCACCATATATTGAGGAAGATACACTTAGATTCATGTATTTTTGCTACCGTATACAATAAATTAGGGAGGCCGGAGGCGAGTGAAATGGAGAGGGAGACGAACGAGATTTGTTATGTATCCCACGTGCATGTGAATCACACCAGATATAAACTAGATACATGTATTTGTATGTATCTGTGATACCACATACATAGGAGAGTGGTGAACGAGATGAGAGAGAGGCAGACGAGATTTGCTATGTATCTCAGATACATGCGAATCCACTTAGATACATTGTATCTAGAACAAATTACATCTAATTTTGATCCCATATATCCTGATATACATGTATCTCAACGTATCTGAATGTATTTGGACACACCAAAATCTGATATAATAGGTAATTTTATAAACTAAAGTATATTTGAGTAATTAACTCCTAAATTAGTAAAATTTATGTAAATTTCTCTTATATTATTATTATTCTTTTTTATTTTTTTATTTTTTTTATTATAGTTGTTAAGTATTTTGCGGCATTGGATTTGGTAGTACAAATAAAAGATTTTCCTGTAAAATCAAATCTAATGCATGGCTGTAAATTTTGAAATTCATAAATTTGTGGAACAAAAATTCAAAAAAGCAATCATTCATATTTATATTTTCAGGTTGAGTACAACATGTCCAAAATCAACATAGCCACTGAGGATGTGAGTGTTAATTACTCCAACGCTTTCAGATTTATGTGATGATATTTAACTGGACACAATTTTTTTTTAAAAAGAAGAATATTTATAAAATAAATCATAAACATTATTTCTTCTGTTCCATATTATAAGTTAGTCATCTTATTAAAAATGTATGTCCTAAATTATTTAATTACTTCCTAAATAAATAAAAAATTAATTAATTTTTTTTTACCCTTTCAATTTATAGTTTTTAGAAGCCTAAACAAATTTAGAAGTTCCAAAAATTTCTTTTTTCAAATTTTTTATTAATTAGTTTAGATCTATTCCTATGATATCTATTCATATGCCTATGCTATTGAGCATATTTATTATAAATTATCCCATCAATATGGATAGAAGGTAAATCAGTAAAATCATATAAATTATCCCATCAATATGGATAGAAGGTAAATCAGTAAAATCAAACATCTTATTTATGATTTTTTAAGCAAGATATAAAATAAAAACTATTACAATTAATATAGAACGGAGGAAGTAATTTGTCTGATTATACGTAGGAATGTCAAATGAGCGCGAATTGATTTGACTGAGTTAGTAAATTAGTAGATTATTAACCATGAGTTGGATCAAAATGAGCTAAATGATGGGTCAAAAAGGGTGAAAGCCGATGCATAGTTACGGTTAGAGGAGGAGCTTGGATTTCAAACTTATGAATTTTAAATTCTAAATTTTGTAAGTAATTGAGTTTTAAATTAATTATTTGTACATATTCAATAGATTTTAAAGACAAATATAAATTTAAACTAAAGCTATTGAATGAGACTGAATCTGTAGACAACACTCTAACTCCTCCCTTTGTTCCCTTTACGAGTTCATCCGAACTCAGTAACTTTTGACCTGAAACTTATATTGGAAAATATATCCAGCGTATGCTGATCTTTGCATTCCCAAATATGGTCTGTCTTTATGTGTTTGTGCTGATGTAATTTCTCTATATTGCATGTTTCGATTCTGATAGAATGGCAAGTACACCTTCGTTCTTAAATAGAGATTAGAGCCAAGATATGAAGTCATTTTGTTAGAGAGAATTTTACTTACAATGTGGGACTTAATTCTAACGCATGGATTTAGTCGACCCCAATACGGATATCGGATACTCCAACCACTAGTCATTCTATTTACTTTGTAGAAAATGCAGTGCAATTACTTGTATCCAAGATGTGTGTACAATAAAGTTAAGTAAGTTCATTGTTATAGTGGATAAAGTTCAGTTGCTTTAATGTGACAATCAATTGGTTTGTGACTTTACTATTATATAATAATAGATAACGTTATATGATTATATATAAATTTTGACCCTTCCGCTGGATTCTGACAAAAAAAACAAAGAATGTTGCATTGGCTGGATATTCAAAAGAGTTGATGTTTTGTGCACTGACAATGTAAAGAATTCAAAATAATGGTCTTGTTGACATTAAAACGTTCTATCCTATATCGATTGTTATGTATATGAGTCAAAAGGAACAAAAACATTGTCTTGAAAGGATACCTAAACAACAACAACATACTCAGTGAAATCCCACAAGTAGGGTTTGAGGAGGGTAGAGTGTACACAGGACTTACGGTCCCGACCTCATGAAGGTAGAGAGTTCTTTTTTGAAAGACCCTCGGCTCAAGTAACACATATCAAGAAACATACATTAGAAAGGAAGAAAAAATAAATACTAGAGGAAGCATTACAAAACATTCAGAAAAAAAGAACCGCAACAACAACAAAATAATGTGATAACCATAGCGGACTTCAAGGAAATGAACTGGCAGCTAGTTAACATGAACATGAGGTTAAAATACAGAATTACATCTACTTATTAGTAAATTAGGTTCCTCTTCCTGTGTTAACTATATATGTAAAATAAAAACTACAGTACATACTAATTGAAATTCATGTCTACTTACTTGTACAAATTAACAACTAAACATTTCAACTTCGAGAATGAACATCTAGACACCTCAACTTGTGATACATTGTTGCTTGTGGACACCCAACGCTGACATAACACATATATTATGGAAAGGTGTCTAGATGATCATTTTGTAAGTTAAGGTGTATTCTATCCATAAATATGCGCTATGCGCTCCAATTTCAAGTTAGGCATTGGAACTTGCTTGTTTCATGCTTCATGGCAACTGAAGATTACAACTTCAACACGAGAGTCGCACACTTTAGAAGAAAAGCACACATACAATATCTCATCTGTTATAACAAAGAACACAAGTACTGATATTGATAGCTAGCACTGTTTAGACTTGATAAACAATTATCAATAAACGAAAATGGATATAGAAAAATCGCGTTGGAAGAAGGCATACATACATGTCTTTAGGATCGGTTCATCATTTGAAGCCTTTACAGGTTGATGTGATCTCTCTGCAAAGAACATATATTGTATTAGTTAAAAGTAATATTGGAACAAAACATAACATTTCTAAAAGGAAATTTAATGAATTCGTACTCATACTCACATTTTCTAGACCATCTACCATTGTAGCATCCTCAAGCTTGTCTTCTCCGGTCATTTCTTCAACATATTCCTTAATACTGAAAGTCGAATTTCTAAGCTGAGGGCTGTCCCATACTATGATAATCTCTAATGATGCAATATCTCCAAAACTGTCTGGGATGTCCATAAGCTTATCACATCTATTTATATCTAGTTTCTCTGCATCAACCTGCCATTCAGAAAATTCTACACTATGCAAATTTAGAGATTTGAGATTCTGGAAGATGACATCTTCCATGTCCCATTCTTTCCCCTCCTCGATGATTGTGTATTCTAGAATTAGTTCTTCAAGGTTGGGTAGTCTACCAATTCTTGAAAGTGTATCGTATGTCAGAGCGAGCCCTTTCAACTTCAGTGTCTTCAAGCTCAAAGTGAAGGCATGTGTATATTCACCAAATGAATCCCAAGAAGCAGATCAATGGAGTTGTTCAAGTTCGTTAAGGACATCCAATCTTGGAAAACAAATTTTCCGTTCTGAATAATCTGGTTGTTGTACGATACAGACTCTAAGGTTTTGAAGATTAGGAAACCTTTTGAAAATAGTATCCTCCGTGTCTTCTGAACAGAGAAGGTAGAGCTCATATAATGTTCTCAAATTTTCTAACCTTGAGTCCTCGTCTAACACAGTTGGTTCGTTGATGTATGGATCAAAGAGAGCACAAATGTTCATACGCACATCTCGTAGCTTTGCAAGGCTCCAAAAACAAGGAGATAGTACCATGAATGATCCCTCCACGTTATTCACCACCAGAATTTCTAGATTGCAGAGGTTTGAAAATGACGGAGTGAGAGCTTTAGCCTTCGTCTTAAAGACTAACAACGTCAAATGAACAAGCATGCCGATTTCATTCAGCAAAGAATCTGTCAATGTTATGCCCTTCAAATCCAAACTTTTGAGAAGCCTCAAGTGTTTTAGGTGACTTGTGGGGAAGACAATCCTTATAGACCTTCAGAGTGAGGAGGTGTTCAACACCAGGATTCTTCTTTTCTGGATCAAACACGAAATTTTTTTCATCCAAATAAAAGAGATGTTCATTATAACGAATGGTAATTCCACGCGGAATCAGATTTGAAGAAGAAGACGGAGCATTTGAACCTCCTATGAAGTCAAAAAACTTTTCCTTTCTAGATTTTATAGAACAAAAGTCATGCACAAGATCATGAATTTTGCAAATAGAATTATCGAAAGGTATTACCAAGCTCCTGGAAATTAACTCATCCACTACTTCTTCTGCACTTTTCATCTCAACAAGTCCTTCACCAATCCATAAATCTTTCAACTCAGAGATCCTTAAATTTTCGTCCTTTGGATAACTTGCAAGGCAAACCAAACACGGCTTTACGTGATCTGACAAATGGTCATAACTTAATTGTATAACCTTCACCACTTCCTCTTCATCCTTAAAAATAAAGGAACTCAAATTATTCAGAATTTCTAGCCACAAAGCCTTTTTCTTTTCCTTCCTGGAAATGACTCCACCGATTAGATCAAGTACTAAAGGAAGTCCATCACATTTTCGAGCTATCTTTTCTCCGACACCCTTTAGTTCATTAGGGCAACGTTCTTCTCCGAATACCCTTTTCTCTAATAACTCCCAACTTTCTTCTGATCTTAGCAATCGAAGATAAAGAGGATCACTGTGGCATTTTCCATGCAAAGCAACTTCCTTTTTCCGACTTGTTAAAATCACTCTGCTTCCTTTCTGAAATTCAGGAAAAGGTCTTGTTAGCTCATCCAATGTTGCAGTATCCCACATGTCATCCAAGACAATAAGGTACCGCTTTCCACATAGTTGTCTCCGCAGATTATCAGCAACGTCATCATCTATGTCATTCCCACTGAATCTTTTTTTCAAACCAATAACTTGATTGAAAATTTTCTGCAACAACTTTTTCTCATTACGTTCCTGGTCGACTGTGCACCAAGCTCAAATGTCGAAATGATCAACAATGGACTTATCATTATACATTCTGTAAGCCAAAGTAGTTTTTCCAGGCCCTGGCATGCTGACTATGGAAATGACATCTCTCTCAGCTGGTCCGCTGGTGAGCTTCCTAATTATCCACTCTGTCTCCTCCTCAAAACCTACAATTATTTGACCAACTGTCGATGGCTTGCTTTCAACCGGCTTGTTGGGAGCGTTTGCAACAATAATACAGCTGCTCTTGGTGATCTTCTCTTGTACCTCTTTTTTGACAAGCTTGATCTTTTCTACGGTATCAGGAAGTACGAAGATAAGCTGCAATAGACCATGATCTCGGGCAAGAATTGAGTTAATGGCATGTTCCACCTCATATGCCACATCTAGAACACGAGTCCAAAGATCTCTATGCAACTCTTGCTCAGCATACCCGAAGAACGATCTTATGATTTCCAGGTCTTCTTTCACCTGCTTAATTTCTTCTTTTATCAAAGAAACTGAATAAGCATTGGAATTGACCAAGTCTTTTAAGTTTGTGAGCAGAAGAGTTATGAAGAGCGGTCCATCACTCATGGGGAAGCAGAGCCGAGATGAGTCTGCACGGGCTTTCAAGAAATCATTCTTGAGATCTTCCTTGAGGAGTTCAATATTTTCCAGCAAGTTTAGATTTGCATCACTTGCTTCATTCATATTCTCTTCTAAGTTGCGAACAAGAACGAATACCTCCTTGGTAAGTTCTCTAACACGTGCCAAGAGAACAAACAATTTGTCATGACGAATAACGTCCTTTGAAACATCAGTAAGAATAATCAATAGGAACTCTATCATGACATGAATGTTACACGTAGAAGCGCTAGGAGTAGCAGCATTAACCATATGCTCTTGTAGATGAATCAGAGATTCTCTAAGAATGTCTGGCGAGGCCTCTTGGAGTTGCTTGATGAAACGTCCAGCTTCTTCCGACTTTGAACCTTTCAAATTTGTACTACATATGTGCATAACCTCCAGTTCAACAGGAATAACCTCCACAAGTAGATTAGCTAGCTTGGAATTAACTCGAGAGACATCTGATTCATTGAATTTGTAAACTTGACAATCCAAAAAAGTAAAACAGAAGTTTACTACTCTCAGAGCCATAAGTTGAAGATGAGGTAAGACATATTCGATTGTCTCATACTCAACGCAACCATTTACTTTCAACCTATGGAAATCTCTAAAATTGCCAAATACATTCTGAAGAAGCTCAAATGGAGTCGTTGATGGGAAATTCAACGCA
Source organism: Solanum chiquidenum (assembly GCA_029582725.1). Classification (NCBI taxonomy): domain Eukaryota; kingdom Viridiplantae; phylum Streptophyta; class Magnoliopsida; order Solanales; family Solanaceae; genus Solanum; species Solanum chiquidenum. The sequence continues at coordinate 2,041 of JAJOOS010020898.1, read as the reverse complement.
GAATAACACTTGAGTAGATATTGGAGATACATGATGATGGCATCTAAAAGTTCAACCAAACGATCCTCGGTCATGGTTACACGACTTGGTTCAGCATAGCTATGTGAGCTAATATGACTTTTGATTTTCTTCCAGAGGGCATGATACTTTATATTAACCAGCATGTCTTCTCCACTTCGATGAAACAGTGACTGAACCAAATCATGAATCTCATTTGATATGGAAGACATTTCGTCATTACAACTTTCCAAAAAGAAAGAGTAATAAAGATGCGGACACAAACATCAGCTCCAATGTCAACTTTTCAATTTGATCCATGTCAAGAGAACTTCGAACACACCCATTTTTTAACCTCTCTATGAAATCTAGAAGATTGACAATGTCCTCGCGAAGTACATTGGATGACACCTGCCAAATGACCAAATGTTGTTTCAAATTATGTTAATACATAGATGGTGATAGTTTAGATAGAAAAAGGAAACGACTGATATAATTGAGGTATGAAACTCGCCAAAACGTGATAGCTCAGGCATGTTTTGATTATTGACTCTAAATTTTACTCTTACATTACAACATGCACCTGTTACAAGTGTAGAGGACTTTCTCCAGAATAGCCTCATAGAGAAGCCAAATGTTTGTCCTGTTACACCTCAAATCTTAAACCAAAAAATGACAGCCTGGTGCACTAAGCTCTCTCTTTGTTTACGCGCTATCTCTCTAAACAAAAGCTCTTACTTTCCTAGTTCTTAAGCCATTCCGAACATGTTGTACTTAGGCCACCAAGGCCCGATTCTCAGGATCTAATACAAGGTTTGATTATATTCATCTTTTTTTATGACCATGGTGTCCAGACCAAATTTCACGCACCTCGACTAATTCTACGGCATATCTGCCACCTCCCACCAACAACATGTACTAGGCAACTCTAGCCACTAAGGCTAAGACAGATTGAAAGAATCACCTAGTGTTTTTTGTTCCGCTGAGTTGTGAACCTGACACTCAGGGTTCTCAACCACCCTTATATGCATTTTACCTTACTATTTTTGTGATTTATTTCATTTACAAGATCAATCTAACTCGTGTGTCCTTAAATCAATTTGATAAAATTCAACTATAGCAGATGATTTAGTCTATAGAGTTTAGCTTATACAAACAAAGATTAAATCATCGATTCTTATAAGTTATAAAGATTATATTCACAATCTAAGCAACAAACATACTTGCAAGAATAATTTAATTATGTAAATGAAAAAAATAATTAAATATTATAATCAACATACCAATGATTTGTTATCTTCATTTTCTTTTCCTCTTTCTATTCTCACTAATCAGTAGAAACAATTTACATCAAACTAAGAATGAAGGAAAATTGAAGATAAGCCTACTGATAATGTCTCACTATGTGTGGTTCCTATTTGGTCCTTTGCACTTTTTGAATATACCTTATGAGGTATAGATTTGATTGTTAAACGAGAAAAGTTAAAAGTCAAAACATGCAATTTTATAATTTCTATTTGGTCTGAGCAGTGAGGTGTTACTCCCTCCGTTTCAAAATAAGTGATGTCTGAGCAGTGAGGTGTTACTCCCTCCGTTTCAAAATAAGTGATGTTTTAGAATGTCAATTGTGAAACTTGTTTCTTTTGCTTTTATTAGAAAAGTCATTTTAACTATTTTTATAAATCAAAAAACTCATTTTTCTAAAGAAAAAAAATTGACCAATCAAATATTTTAATAAATTAATATATTTCAAAAAACTGTGTATGAGAAGTGCTTAAAGGAATTGAGAATTGGAGTATTATTGGTATTAGAAAGAAGAAATAATTAGATATTGAGAATTGGACAATATTACTATATTATAGAAGACTCTAAGAATTACTACCAACCAACCAATAAGATCCCTACTAATGTCCAATATATTTATAAAATATATAAGTGGGCCCCATCACATTCCACTTCAATACTACATACATTATATATTAATTACTACACTATAAATCACTACTAATATCCAATATATTTCTAAAATACATAAGTGGGCCCC
>JAJOOS010020897.1:0-29710 GCA_029582725.1 Solanum chiquidenum | reverse complement strand
ATCCTCATACTTAGTACGTGTGTTGTACTAACCCCTTTCTTCTATTTTACTACAAGTGTAGGTTGTGGTAACTAGGAGGAGATTGTGCTTTGGAGTTGCTTGGATTGCTTCACTCTTCCAAGTCTTTGGTATGTCCTCAAGATTTGATGACTATGTTTAGAAGTTTCTTAGTCATTGTAATAAACACTTAAAGTTTCACTTCATTTGTAAAGGGCCGTGTCCCTTAGTACGTTTTATGTTCTCGATTGGCTAAAGAGACTTAGTAGTTCCGCTTGCGTATTGATGTTTTCAAATATTGATGACTCTTGAAGTCTTATGGTTTTATTGATTAAAAGTTTTAAATTCTTAGTGATATTTTTTATGATCTATGCGATGAATGAATGCTAAGGCTTGTATAAGACCTCCGAGAGGTCGAATATGCATGTAACGGCTAAGGGGTGCTCTCGGGTCGTTCCAAGACCTAGGCATCATAAATCATCACAAGTCTCATAACGGTGTTAAAAATCAATGCACACAAGCAAGATCATACCACATGGAAGAGACAACAAGTGATACAGTTTAAGTCCACATTCATGCTTTTGAGCATTTCCTCAATCAATCAACAAGGGTCAGAATAAGCAAACATATATTATCATGTTCAACACATAGCCCTTTTCATTTCAACTCCTTTTATGCATTTAAATATATCAAGTGGACAAATTCTTCACCTCATCCCCATTACTCCTAACATACAAGAAAGGAAGGAACTAAATGAATTCTACTAGAATACAAGGTTTAGGAGATCACTTTCCTTGAATAAAATAATAAATCACTCCATGAGTTGAGTATTCCCTTTCTGAATCACTTTCAAAGCCACACAATCTATATATAAGTAAGTATTCAAAATAAATTTTTAGAAACAACATTACCCATATTAATTCTCTTGCAAAGTGGATCAATCAACATAAACCCCAATTCTAATAATAAGGTTTGAATAAGAAATTTAATAATCAAAAACATTAATCAAGGGTTTAGAAACTCATTGGGGAAAATCATTTCTAAAAAAGGATTCAAAATCAGTTCACAATCTCTATTTAAGTTAAGAACTTGAGTTTATGAAAAACCTTGCCATTTACTAATAAAATCCCAAATTTTGATGTTAGAATTCATAAATTACCAAAGGAAATTGAAGGTTTAGATTCTAGAAAGGTTACCCAAATGATATAGCACAAAATACCTTTCGAAATCACCACCAAGGTTCCCCAAGCTCAAAAATTGAAAATAGAGCTTAAACTTGGAAAATGCGAGAAAACCCCTCTCTAATGTCGCAAAAATGGTCAGTGGTTCACAAAAGCGAACCCTGCTAAAACACAACTCTCGCAAAAGCAAAGCCTCCATCGCTTAAGTGATAGGACTTTCGCAAAAGCAAGCCCTGCAACACCAACAACTCAAGCAACTCTCAAAACATCGAAGGGACCCCGCAAAATTTGTTTGGAACTCCGGAAAAGAAAACCACATATGTAAATAAATTATACTCGACTTTCTAGACTAAATGTAATCATCAAAACACGAATTTGAAGTCTCCTTGACCTGACATCTGTGAAAACCACGAAAAAAACTAACTCACACTTAAAAAGGCTAAAATAAGCTTGGGACCTCTCAAAAATCACCCAAGACCTCACCTAGGAGGAAAATCATCAATCGAATTCAATGAAACTCATGTATTTATGATCTGAACATCCAAAACCTGAATGTTGACCAAAGTCAACCCAAAAGCTAAATTTCCACAATTTTACAACATAAGACCCAAATCCTCAAAAAGATTTGAAATCCGAATCCAACAACTTCCACTACTCAGATTCCACATTCCAGGACTGATGGAATTGACAAAATCCAATTCTGACAGTCAAAACTCCAAACAATTCTAAAAACCACTTTCTTAATAATATTAGCCTTGTAAACTCAACTTACCAAATTCTCAACTTTTAACTCAAAGTAAAAAACTTACCAAATTCTCAACTTTTAACTCAAAGTTCAAAACCAATTTTTCAAACACAAATATAAAAGACTCTGTGTCGTTAATGGAGGGGTAAAATGGTCAATTAATGAAACTTACCATAAATGACTAACTAGGTCATTACCTTATCTACCACTTAAAACCATGTTCATCTTCAAATATAAGGCAAAAGAAAGTGCCTAAATCTTCAGAGAGTTGAGGATATCGGGCACACATAGCTGACATCGTCTCCCAAGTCACCTCACAAACTAAACGGTGTTTCCATTACTCCTTCAGTGAAGCAATCTGCTTGGTCCTTAACGTACAATAAATGACTGACTAGGTCATTACATTATTTACTACTAAAACCATGTTCGTCTTCAAACATAAGGCAAAAGAAAGTGCCTGAATCTTTAGAGAGCTGAGGATATCAGGCACACATATTTGACTGCGTTTCCTAAGTCACATCACCTACTAAACGGTGATTCCATTACTCCTTTAGTAAAGTAATTTCCTTGGTCCTTATCTTCCGGACCTGCCTATCCAAAATGGCTATAGGTTCCTCCTCAAAAGATAAGTTTGGGCCCAATTCAACTGAATCAAAAGGAAGTACATAGGACTCATTTGACACATACTTCCAAAGCACGGAGACATGAAATACAAGATGCACAACTAAAAAACTAGGTGGCAAGGCAAGCTGATAGGCCACCTCTCCCACACAACTCAATATCTCAAAGAGTCCAATGAATCTAAGGCAAAGCTTGCTTTTCTTTACGAACCTCATAACACCCTTCATTGGCGACACTCAAAGCTAAACATGATCACCCTCCATGAACACTAGAGCTCGAACTCTCTGATCCACATAACTCTTCTGCCGACTCTGGGCTATCAACAGTCTATCCTGGACCACACAAACCTGATCCATAGCATCTATATGCAAGTCTATATCTAATGAGTCCATCTAAGCTGAATCAAACAATCTGATCAGATATCTCCATCATATGCCATCAACTCTTCAAAAGGGGCCATCTAAATATTGAAATGATGAATGTTATTGTAGGCAAACTCTACTAAGGGCAAATGTTGATAGCATCTACAACTAAAATAAATCACATAACCTCGAAGCATGTCCTCTAACACCTAAATCATCCTCTTAGACTTACCATATGTCTCAGGATGAAAAGTTGTACTCATATCTAATCGAGTACCCAAGCAATTATGCAATGCCTTCCAAAAATGGGAAGTGAACAAGGAACCTCGATGAGAGACAATAGAAACTATGACCCCATGCAAGCGTACAATCTGACTGGTATAAACCTCGTATAACTTCTCAGTTTTATACCTCACTCAAAGTAGGATGAAATGGGAGGACTTGGTCAACCTATCAACCACCACCAAATGGAGTCATAACCACCTACGATGGTAGGTAGTCCCACAAAAAAGTCCATAGTGATCCGTTCCTATTTCCAATAGGAATGGGCATCCTCTAAGATATACCATCAGGCTGTTGGTGTTCACACGTAACGTGATGACAAGTCAAACACCTCAAAACAAAGTCTACAATATCCCTCTTTATACCACACCGCCAATAGTGCTAACTCATTTCATGATACATCTTTTCCATACCTAGATGGATGGAATAACGGGAACAATGGACCTCATCAAGAATCAGTCTAACCAACTCACCCACCTTGGGCCCACAAATCTTCCCCCAATCCTTAAGAAACCACTAGAACAAGGACAGTCTCTTTAGCTTCCCCTCTCATTACTTTTTCTCGAATGAGATAGAACTTCTCGACATCAAACTGGCGCTCATGAATCTACTTAATGTAGGAAGAACGGGCCTTAATAAAAACAATCAAATCACCAATCTGTTCAAAAACCATACCCAAACAAGATTGTTGGCTAACCTCTAAAAATCTCTAGCCAATGCTCCCTCCTCCAAACTAATAGCGGAAAGACTTCCCATGCTACGAGTCTTCCTACTCAAAGCATCGGCCACCACATTGGCATTCCCTAGATGGACAAGAGTGTGATGTCATAGTACCTTAGTAGCTCTAGCCATCTGCACCGCCTTGAGTTTAGGTCCCTCTGACTGAAGATATATTAAAGACTTCGATCTGTGAAGACCTCATAATGAACTCTATATAGATAATGTTGCCATAGCTTAAGCATACACACTATAGCTTCCAACTCTAAATAATGGGTAGGGTTGTTCCTCTTAGAGGCAATCAGCTAACCCTTCTACATCAGAACACTGCCTAATGCAACTCCCAAAGCATCACAATACATTGTTCAGTTCACGCCCTTCTTAGGTAAAGTAAAAATAGGACTTGACGTCAAAAAGGTCTTGAGCTTTTGGAAGCTCTCCTTATACTCCTCAGACCAATGGACACTCACACTTTACCAAGTCAATCTAGTCAAAGGAGATGCAGTAGTAGAGAAGCTCTGCACAAATCACTGGTAATAGCCCGCAAGTGCCACAAAACTTCAAACCTCAGTAACTGATGTTGGTCTGGTCCAGCCTCTCAATGCCTCAATCTTGGATGAATCTACCTGAATACCCTCCTTTAACACCACGTGTCCCAAAAATAAACCAAAATCAAGCCAAAACTCATAGTTTAAGAACTTTGCATAAAGCTTCCATTCCCTCAATCTCTAGAGTACAATCCTCAAATGCCAATTGTGATCCTCCTTTGCGTTGAAGTACACCAGATGTCGTCAATGGATATTATTGCAAAATAGTCTTAATACGGTTGAAACACCTTGTTCATCAACACCATAAAAGTTATAGAGGTGTTAATCAAACCAAAAGACATCACAAGAAACTCATAGTTCCCACAACGAGTCCTAAAAGTTGTCTTCAGAATATTTGATGCCCTAATCTTTAACTAATGATAACCAGACCTCAAATTAATCTTAGAAAACAGAGATGCATCTTGAAGAGGATACTTGTTCTTAACTGTCTTTTGTTCAATTATTGATAATCAATACACATCCTCATGGATCCATCCTTCTTCCTTACAAACACCACCAAAGCACCCCATGAAGAAACACTAGGGTGAATAAACCTCTGAATTATTAAATCCTGCAACTGGTCTTTTAATTTCTTCAACTCAGATGGAACCATGCGTAAGGAAAAATAGAGATGGGCTAGGTTCCTGGCTCCAAGTCTATAGAAAAATTAATGTCCCTATCTAGAGGAACGCTTGGAAGATCAGTATGACTTACATCCGAGAACTCTTGAACTACATGTATAGTGTCCATAAGAGATGGCTCAACACTAGTATCCCAAATGAAAGCTAAATAGGAAAAAAACCCTCTATCAACCAATATTTGAGCTCTATGAATGAGATAACCATGCTAAGGTAAGAACAACTAGAACCCATCCACTCCACTCTCGGGACACCCGACGTCACTAAGGTCACAATCTTAGCATAACAATCAAGAATAGCACGATACAGAGAGATCCAATCCATACCCAAGATGATGTAAAAATATACCATTCCCAAAATGATCAAATCTACCCAAGTAGCATACTCGACAAAAGAAACAAGATAGGATTGATACACTCGATCCACCATTAAGGATTCACCTATGTAGAAATTTGAATATGCAAAGGTATGCAATCAAACATCATACCAAACCTAGAAGAAAAATAGGTAGACATATATGAGAAAGTAGATTTTGGATCAAATAATACAGACGCAGGTCGATGTCAAACTAGGACGATAACTGTGATCACAACACCAGAAGTTTCAGCCACAAGCCTCTATGGCATTGGCCATCTCGGCCGCCTATAGCTTGAGTAGAACCTCTACCTCTACCCTATGGAGCTGGATTGACCCTACCAGAATCCTGCCACCTTTATATGACTAAAATCTGCCTAGACCCTTGGTTGTAAGCATTGAATACCTTGATGGGAAACTGAATAAGAACACTAAGGTCATGAATGAGTTTGAAGAGGACAATGTTGTATCAGAGGACCTAGATCCTCATAAGTAAAGCTATATCTCAACACAGATAACTAGTGTTGCTAACCAGATGCACTACCATGGCCACATTGGATAGAACCATAAAACGCTCGAGCGGACTGCCCCTCTCACCTATTGGCATAGAAGCATAAACCGGCCTATGAAGCAGAAAGGGGCTACTAACTGTAACAAACTATTTTCGTCGTTATAGATAAGCCAATGGGGAAATAATTTAGGTCAGAAAAACTTTTTGTAGTAACTTTGGATTTCCTAGCCTAGTCCAGATTTGGAAGAAATTGGAGTCATGTGTGTCTAGGGAAATATGGTAATGAATGAAAGATTTATTAATGAATTTGATTACATTAGTGGATAGCTAAGATGTTACGGAACCCATACGACTTTACGAAATCAAATTAGGGCGTGTAGAACTTTTGAAACTGATCTTAGCGTGAGCATGTAGTTCCTAAGTGTCATGTGTTGGAGGTGTGTTATGAAATGGGGGTTTGAAACTCTAATTCCGAGGTTCTGTCTCTGTGTAAGGCACCAGGCCAGGATTAATCCCACTAGGGCGTGGATGCTGTGGCGGGATGAGGTCCGCTGTAGCGGCTCAATCGTGAATTAAGTTGGGATTAAACCCCAAAAATGTTATATTCTGCAAGTTTCTTTCTTGAGAGCTAACAGACGACCCAGGGGTATTTCTTTAAGGTTTTCCCCCTATTCTAGCACTAAAGATAAGGATTTTACTGCCCTAATCCATTTTTCGATCCGTAGAACTTAGATTATTGGTTAATTATTGTTGGGGAGGGGGGTTTAAACTAAATTTAATGGCGGGACAAAAGCCCTTGAAGCATATTAGGATCAAGGGTTTGGTCTTAGATTTTTGGGTTTTTTATATTCTGGGTAATTAGACTTTCATTAATTGATCCTTGTATTAATTGTTGTTTTTAGACTACGAACAAGCGAAAAGAATCCGAAAAGGGCAGATTCATGTGCCTTAGGGGATTCAAGCTTGGTTTCGAGGTAGGTGATGGTTTGATTACTTGTTTGAGTGATATATGTTGGTAATTACTTCATTGTAATGCATGTATGTATGAGAATGAAACATTGTTGATCAAACCTAATGAATGTGTGCGAATGAATAAATGTATGTCATGGTTCAACATTTGATTGTATGATTATGAGAATGTTCATATGAGTGTGATTGTGATTGTGGTTGTGCTGAATGGATCGAGTGTGACGTTTCGACATACTACCTTGGATCGGGTGCCACATTCTGGCGCATATATTTGATCGAGTGCCACATCCGGCTCACTAATTTGGATCGGGTACCACATTCCGATACACTAACAGTTTGGGTATGGGTTCCATGTGAGGACCATTGAATTGTCATATTTACTTGTTATTTAGAATGTGAAAATTGTACATTGCTCTTGAAATGATAACTGTGTATATATTTTGTGCATGTCATGTTTACCTTGTTGTGACTTCTTATATATGTTGTGTTTACTGGAATAGCCGCGTGATCCTACCAGTACACTGTGGTTGTGTACTAATACTGCACTTGCTCGTTCTTCGTTGAGTACATGGAATCTTCAGGCGGCAACTTATGTTGACTAAGTTTTTGAAACTAAAGTCGTTGGTGTTCCATGGTTCTGAGAGTGAGGACGCCTATGAGTTCATCTTAGATTGTTATGATAGGCTGCATAAGTTGGGTATTGTCCATCAGTATGGAGTAGAGTTTGTGACATTCCAGCTTCAAGGTGAGGCTAAGTAGTGGTGGATAGCTTATGTGTAATGCAGATCGTCTGTTTTACCCTCACTCACTTGGACACAGCTTCATGCCCTATTTTTGGCTAAGAAGGCCAAGAGCACATGTAATTTTCAGGGTTCTTAATCCAGAGGTTCAGGTAGGGTGACGCTTGTAGCCCGACCTATTCAGTCTGCCATACCCGCTTCTACAGGTCCTTATTCGGGAACCCCACAATAGAATTTTATTCAGGATAGCCAGGGATCCACATCTTCGGATAGCAGCATGACTTTTTTTTATCTTACTTGTTATAATTCTGGGGAACCTGGGTACATGAGGAGAGTTTGTCCCCTACTGCATATGTTGGATTCCATGCAGTCGCAGACTAGAGATGTGGTATCTACGACATATGTAATAATGGTAATACATGCAGGAGAGTAGCTCAACCAGGCAAGGAGGTCGTCCGTCAAGATGACAGGGCTTAGTTTTATGCCTTTTCGGGCAAGACCAAGGCTGAGACATCTGATGCAGTGATCACATGTACTATTCTTGTCTGTGACAAGATGGCTAATGTGTTGTTTGTTCCGTGTAATATTTTTTCATACGTGTCAGGTCAGTTTCCTTGGGGTTTGATGCGGTTTGTGATGTACTTGATACCCCCATCAATGTTTCTACCCCAATTGGAGAGTCTGTCTTAGTCAACCATGTTTATCGTGCTTGTTTTCTTATTTTATGGGTTTCCAAACTTGGGCTAATTTGGTTATTTTGGACATGACTGACTTTGATAGAATCTTAGACATGACTTGGTTGTCCCCCTATTATGTTGTGTTAAATTGTAACACTAAGTCTGTGACTCTAGAGATTCCAGGTAGGAAAAAGTTAGAGTGGGAAGGGGTGTACAAACCTAAGCCAGCTAAGGTCATATCCACCATTCGGGCTAGGAAACTGGTGGGGCAGGGTTGTTTGGCATATTAGGCTCATATTCGGGATGTTTTGGTTGAGTCTCCCTCTATTGAGTCTATTTTTGTGGTGTCAGAATTTAGAGAAGTGTTTCCTACAGATTTTCCTCGTATGCCTCTGGAAAGAGATATAGATTTCTGCATTGATTTGGAACCTAGTACCCACCCCATCTCCATTACTCCTTATCACATGGCTCCGGCAGAGTAAAGAGAGCATAAGGTTCAAATTCAGGAACTTCTTGATGAAGGCTTCATCCGTTCTACTGCTTCCCCTTGGGGTGCTCCTGTCTAGTTTGTTAATAAAAAAGATGGTAGTATGAGGATGTGCATAGACTACCGGAAGTTGAATAGGGTCACCATTCGAAATAAGTATATGTTGCCTCGAATAGATGATCCTTTTGACTAGTTACAAGGTGCATCAGTTTTCTCTAAGATTGATCTAAGGTTTGGTTACCATAGGTTAAAGATTAGGCCCGAGGATGTACCAAAGACGGCATTCAGAACCCGCTATGGGCACTATGAGTTCCTAGTGATGTCATTTGGGTTGACAAATGCGCCTGCAACTTCATGAGTTTAATGAATGGTGTGTTCAAACCATTTCTTGATTCTTTTGTTATAGTTTTTATTGATGACATTTTGGTTTATTCAAAGAGTAAGGAAGAGCATGCCAACCATTTTCGTATTGTTTTGGGTGTTCTTGGGAGACAAAAGTTGTACGCTAAATTTCTAAGTGTGTGTTTTGGTTGGATTCAGTTACCTTTTGGGGGCTTGTAGTTTGAAGGGAAGGGGTGATGGTAGATCCCTAAAATATTGAAGCGGTTAAGAATTGGGTCCGGCCTAGCCCTGTGACTGAAGTTAGGAGTTTTGTGGGGCTCGCTAGCTACTATCGTCGATTTGTGAAAAACTTTGCTTCTATTGCCACATTTGACAAGGTTGACCAGAAAGGAGGTTACTTTTGAATAGTCTGAAAAGTGTGAAGAGAGCTTTTAAAAACTCAAGATTCTTCTGACCACAACACCTCTTCTAGCACTACCGGTGGAAGTAAAGATTTATTGTTTATTGTGATGCTTCTCATTCGGGTTTGGGTGCTATGTTAATGCAGGATAAGTATGTCATAGCTTATGCATCACGATAGTTGAAGGTGCATAATACGTCCAAACTTACACCTCAATTAAGAGACATAAACGGTCAAAGTCAATTTATAGAACTCAACGTGAGTTGAGGTCGATCCCATAGAGAATTTCATTATAGAAATGATTTCACTGTCGCGTTTTACTCAAATGTCGTTATTCTTTCCTAAAGAAACAGTTACGGAAAGTAAAAATGGGTTTAGTTGTAATGTTCTAGTAACTAATATTTGTAATCGAGATCTAGATTAACCATTAATAAAGTTTTCAGTTCACAAGTTGTTTTGTTGATTAAAAGAAACCAGGATTGTGTTCACCATAACGTTACACCTAATGTTCTTCCGTAGTTTAGTTCAGGAAATTTATCTCTACAAAATTGCAGAAGAGTTAGGTATATCTGATACTTCTCAGTCTAGTCAGATAATGTTCACTCAAGTCCTCTCGGTCCCAGAGTGTTACTAGTTTTACCCTAATTTTCAATGGTGTTGAAGTCCTTTTCTCTCGAACTCAAACTTTGACTCCATTTCTTCCGTTAACTTAGATTTTTCCTAACTATTATTTTTCTCTCGAACAAATAATAGATACATGCTCATTCTAATACATGCACTCATCAGAATAAATGAATAATGAAAGCTAAATTATAATCTGCAAACATAAATCACCTTTCACTCGTTTTACGGAAATACACTTTGGATTTACATCATAGATCCCACTATCCTAGTTATGGTATTTAGCCACTCGTGATTTCAAGTAAGCATTCAGAAATATCAAACGAAAACATGTTTAAAAAGTACTTACGAGAATAAGCAAATCAACAAGCCACTTCGATAACTCCAGAATCAGAAATCCAACTTCGAACTTAATTCAATACTTAAATCAAAAATTTAAAACTGAGAATAATGTAAACTTGTTCGTCGTTCAAGGTAAGATAGGATAAAACATGAAAAATGACCTAATTAATTCGAAAATAGTGATTTAAAAAGAGTCCTACTCGAAGTAGGACTGAAATGTCGGGCACTCACGGCCACTTCTACGACCCGTCAAGTGCTTCACGGTCCGTGAAGTCCCTCGTAGTCTTCACTATGTAGTTCTGCAACTTTGGATCTTCAAGGTCAACTATGGGTAGGTACTAAGGGCGACTCCACATGCCATCATAGGGACCACGGTCCGTCATATTGTCCGTGTTCTTTACTTGGTCACTTCCCATTTAAGCTTCCCGATGCCTAAGTATTGGATCATCTTCACGATCACCACCACAAGCCGTTATGGTGACCATGGTCCGTGGAGCCTTCCGTGGTCTTCACTTGGTTGTTCATGCACCCCATATTCCCAAGGCCCAAACACTAATTCAACTTCACGAGCACAACCACAGACCTTTATGAGGTCCACGGTCGGTGAGGTTGGTCGTGATCTTTACTTTATCCAACCCAATCTCAAATCCTCCAAGCCTTCATTCTAGAAACACTTCACGACTGGCACCACGGGTCGTGACAAAGACCATGACCCGTTTAGGTGCTCATGGTCTTCACTTGGATTACAATAATATGCTTTTTTTCCCATTTTTTTCACAAAAGCAAAGATATGTCTACACATTCAACAAACACATCAAAGCATACAAAAATACACTCAATTCTAGTATTAATCCTTAGTTTTCAAGCATCAAATGTGCCAAGATTTTGCGGCACATCAACACCCTCAACTTAGAACCATTACCTGTCCTCAAGTGATGAGAAAGCAATACACTCAGTCCTCAGATTATTAAAACACTTTTGAAAGTATGCAGCAGCTATCTCAAACACAATTTGTATCCAAAACCATGAATCTAACATGTAAGGATCAATATATGACATCTCATTACTCACAGTCAATCATGCTTATGCTTGTGAACTATTAGTTAACACAATCTATTCTCGAATGCAATCATGGTGTCCTCACACCAAAGAAGTACCTCACTCATGATAATTGGTACTAACTACTAAGCTCGCACTCTCAAAGAACTTCTAAAACTAACAAAGAACTACCATAGGCTTTCACTTGTTTTCTACGCTCTATCTTTCAAACATTCGAAATAGGATCACGGTAGGACTTTATCGGCTTGTAACATAGGCTCAGGCTAGGGAATGGATATTTGGGTTTGTGAGTGACTAGTCCTTTGGTTTTCCAAAGTTTCGTTTGTACATAACTCTTTTCTGAGCGTTTCCCTCTTTTTCTTCATTTCAGCACAATCCAACAACCATTATTATTTTTTTCTTTTTCTTTTCTTCACACTTTTTTTATATATGTATTTTTGTATATGCACTCAGGTCACTGGTTGAACCTTCTTTTTCACTTCTTCTTTTTGCTTGGATTGTAATCACCCTCAACTTAGGCTTTTCGCTTGAGTTGTGACATCGTATCTTCTGAAACCAAAGGATATGATATTTACTGGGTAAGAACAAAAAATGGCTTCTTTAGGCTCAAATCGGTTCAAGTGATAAGCTTTTTCATTTGGTTGTTTTATTTTTGGTTTTTAATGGCTTAACAAAAAATTGCCTATTGATCTTTTCCTATCCGGTTAATCTTAGATTTAAGCAAGACTACTCAGGCAAGTTCTAGTTTCTCCTCGTAGTGTTAGACTTCGAACAACACTTGCACACACCTGACACATGACTACATTCTCTAGTTTCTTGGTTCATAATTTATTTATTAGACTAGCAATGTTCGACATGTAAGTATCTAAGATGTCATCTAAAGATCCTAATAGCCAATTTCAGATTAAGGTCATCATTTTTCACAGACTAGCTGCTACACAGCTCAAAAGACAAACACAAACACAAGACCAGTTTTCATAGTAAACACATAGTCAACCTCCATTCATTCTAACAGCTTAGAATGGCAGGTCACTCACCACCCCCTACCCAGGAAAAGGACTTTGCCCTCAAAGTCAATAAAGAAAACAAAATAGGGCTATGAGGAGGTGTCATACCTACGGCTCTATAGGCGTTGGTAGTCGGATCAGCGTCGGCACCCTTATCAACGGGTGCACTCTTAAAACTCAGCACATGATCAGGCTGGCTACCACTCGCCGGAAGAGGTACTCCACTACCAGAAGCTCTAGCTAACACTACATCTCATTGTTGTTGCTCACGTGCTTATTTTTCTCTACTTGCCTTCCTTGATACCTTACGGGCTTTCTTTTGTTGCCTTCTTTCCTCTATGGACAAGTCAGCAAGTATCTCCTCACCAAATTCTTCGGCTCTATTTTTCCTCTTACCAGACTTACTCTTAGATAGTTCACCCCATAAATTGTCAAGTGATTGAGTGAAGGGTGCCTGATTGAGCAATTGCATCAAATAATCTGGTATAACTAGAGTACGTACTTGTACTGGCTTTTCAGCTAGTTTAGCAACCTGAGTTCGCATCTCGGCCAATTGTGAATTGAACTCTTCAGTATCCACTGAACCTGCAGCTTGGAATCGATCTTGAACAAGGTTCTCTAAACCATCCATCCTGTCTTTTAAGACATCCAGATCCTTTCACATCTCATCTTTAATTTCTTTCTTCGCAGCTAATACATCTCTCTCTATTAGCTGAGGCATCTGGTTTACAATCTGGTCGACTAAGGTCCTGGTTTGGCGTTGATCTGCAACCAATTTCTCAATAAAAAGCATAGGAATAGTGACATAAGTACCTGGAGTCTGTGAGATGGAAGTTGATGGTGGTGGTGCCTCTGTGGAAGGCTGTGATGACTCTCCATGTTCTGGACCTCTATCAGCATGTGGAATGTCAATTTGTACGTGAGGAACAACAACGAAAGTACCCACAACTCCAAATTTCACACCAAAGAGATGGTTCGCTACATCTTTGATTTTAGAAACTTGGGTGAGTCTGGATGCTTCACCCCATCTGTCAACCAGCTTGTTTGGCGAAATGTTCACTTGTCGACATAATTTCCCTATCAGAGAGGGAAATGGAAATCCGATCCTCTCATTCAGTGCCATGTCTCGCATCTCGGTCGCTATAATCCGCCCCACATTTACCGGGTAACCAACCATGAGGCATGCTACCAAAGAAGCCAGTGAAGGAGACAAGGTGTTATCATTAGCTGTCGGTCTCAAATGCGCATGGACAACAGCCTACCAAACCTTGGATGGAAATGACAGTAAAGCTTTTGTAATAAGTGTTGGCGTTGTTGTGTCCTAAACTGCATTTTCCCCATCTATGGCAATTTGCTTTGCAATCCAACACAAGACCCTCTCTTGAGAACTTTGAATCTCCATAGTAGTATCACTGGTGACTTCATGATGTTTGCCCTAAAAAAGACCAACTGAAGCTGGTGCAGTGAATTCCGGGCCATGCAATATCCTGTTAATAGTAGCTTCAGAGAGATCTATCAATTTACCCCGAACCATAATTGAGTTGAGTGGACCTCAGGTAATGGCAATGTCTTTCTGTCCATGTTTTATTGTCTCTGTTTCCACAACAAAGTTCATCAGTGTAGCTACATAAGATGAATAAAACTCTCTGGCCAGGTGAATAGAGTATTTTCTAGGTGCATTGTTCATCCAGTCAAACTGATGAAAGTGAAATTTTTGATAAATTTCAAGGAATGCTTTGATATCTACTACCACCACCCTAGTCTCAGGCATGATTGCTCGCTTCTTGAAGCTGCCATTCTTGGTCACAATACCATTGCTGAAGAATTCTTCGGACCGGTTAACAGTCCACATGAAACAGAATAGTTAATCAGTTGCTATTTCATTGCAGGACAGGCTCATAGATGTTCACATAAAGAACCATGGTATCATCAGTGGTGATCTCTATATTCTCATCTATAGCATCTGCCTCCTCCCGTACTCCGGTTTCAGCTTCTCTATTTACCGTAGGTGGAGATATGGTTGGATCTTACTGAGAACCGCTTTCAGACTCTACACTACCTCCCGAACCATCATCCAATTGGCTTCTCAAAGCAGCATTAGATTTACTTTCGGATTCCTCCCCGCTACCAGAACTACTTCCTCCCTCTTCCGACTGAGGAGGAGTGACCTGGTGGATAGCCCTCGCTACTCTGGATCTCATAGACCGAGATGTATGATCGTTAGGTGTAATATTCATTTGTACCTCCAAACTACTAGATTTGTAAGCATTATTGCCTTTCGATTGAGATGCAGTAGAAGAGGAATGTTTGGTTACGTTCTTTCGTCGGGGAGGCATAGTACCTGAACAAAGCAAATACCTATTAGTAACCAATTTCAGAAAAATGACACACTATCGGGTACTAAGACTTCCCCTGTGTAATTAAATCGTGACGCTTTGCCTTAAGAATGTTGTCACCCAATCTATCATTGGGAAGGGCCACGAAATCAAAAGACGAGCATAAATAAAAGTAAAGAAAGTAAACTTTACAAAATAAAAGTAATATGTACGGGAGCTTACACGGACCGTGGTAGGTACCACGGTCCGTAAAACCCCTCATTGATTGCTCACTGAATCAATGTGCAATAATGGCCTGACCAAGTATTTTTCACAAGCGGTTTCACGGCCCGTGGAGTGAACCACAGTCCGTAATACTGCCCGTAAACCTAACCAGTGATGATATGAAATGCCCAATTGTGGTCCACGAGTGGTTTCACGGCTCGTAGTGGCTTCCACGATCCGTGAAGTCCCTCGTGGTCTTACACTTGGGCAATCAATCAGTCATTGTTTCCCCCAACTTTACTAATAGGATATGTTACCCCCATTTTTAATACAGGTTCACAACATCACTACTAACACCACTTAATTTTAATAATATACAAAGCCAACAAGAACAATCTTCATTCAATACACAAATACCCTGATCATACCCACACAAGAATCATCAATTTTACATAATGTAAACTAACCCACAATAATTTAACATCAACCCATCTTATTCATCACACGATCATGCTAATTTCAACTAAATCGAAGTAAATCTAACTTGTTTATAGACAAGATCAAACTTATAACAAGTTATGAAGTGACTTACTTGGAGATTAGAAGAGAATTTTGCTCAAAAAGAGGAATCACTGAATTCGACTTGAGATTCTTGACAACTTAGGATTAGGGCTTTGATTCTTTGATGAATTGAGGATTGATGGATGATGGGAACCATTTTTTTACCCTTTAAGAACCGTTATGGAAGAGAATAAGAGGAAAACCCGACCTTTGGTGCTTAGGAATCATATATATGATTCTTTTAATTTTGGTGACAGCACGGGTCGGGTATTGGTAAGAATGGATTATGGACGACAGATCGTGAAAGTGCCCGTGAAGGTCACCACGGTCCGTACAGTGGTTCGTGGAGCTGACTTAGGGACAAACTACTTACCTTTGATTCACAAGAGGCTAGATGGTCCTTACAAGTCTTGACGGACCGTGAACCCTTCCATGAACCTTTTTCTTGCAATTTTCAGTAGCTCTCTTAGGTTGATGCTAAGATTGACAGACCGTGAAGTTTCCCGTGAAGGGCACCACGGTTTGTAATGCTGCTCGTGAAGAGTTTTCTACACCCATTTCCTGCAATTTTTAACCCAGTCTCTCCTGCACACATCAACATACAGTGACTCTATAAAAACAAAGAAAAATAAGGAAAAAGGAAAATACCTATTACAATTACATCTTGGGTTGCCTCCCAAAGTACAATTTAACATCGCGGCGCAATATAGGTTACTTTATTAATCAGACTTCATCAAGTTTACATTCCTCCACAATCTTCACATCTTCTGGAACACCCAAGTATGCATTGATTCACTGACCATTGGGTTTGAACCTCTCGCCCTTGTCATTCTCAAGCTCAATAGCACCCGACCGGAACACCTGAGTAACCTTAAAAGGTCCAGACCATTTGGATCTCAATTTTCCTGGAAATAGACAAAGTCTGGAGTTGAAAAGTAACACCAAGTCACCAGGAGTAAAGGTTATCTTCTCAATATGTTTATCATGGTATAGCTTCATCCTCTCTTTGTACAGTGCTGACCTCTCATATGCTATCAACCGAAACTCATCCATCACATTGATCTGATCCAATCTTAGTTTTGCAGTTTCACTCCAACTAAGGTTCAATTTCTTCAAAGCCTAGAGTGCTTTATGCTCAAGCTCAACCGGCAAATGACATGCCTTTCTGAACACCAATTTATATTGATACATACCAATAGGCATCTTGAAAGCTGTCTGATATGCCCATAGAGCATCATCTAACTTTTGTGCCCAATCTGTCCTGTTGGCATTCACTATTTTTGCCAAGATCGCCTTTATTTATCTATTAGACACCTCTATTTGGCCACTGGTCTGCGGGTGAAATGGTGTTTCAACCTTGTGCTGTTTAACACCATATTTGGTCAGAAGCGCACTGAATACCTTGTTGCAGAAATGGGAACCACTATCACTGATGATAGATCTGGGTGTGCCGAAGCTTGAGAAGATATTCTTCATAAAAAAACCACCAATACTCTTTCCATCATTCTCAGGCAAAGAAACTGCCTCAACCCATTTGGACACATAGTCCTTTGCAACCAATATGTACTTCTGCCCATAAGAGCTCACAAATGGGCCCATGAAATCGACTCCCCACATATCAAACAACTCTACCTCCAGAATAGGTGTCATGGGTAACTCATGACGTCGAGAGATGGCTCCTTGTCGCTGGCACACATCACAAATCCTTACTATGTCCATCGCATCCTGATAAATTGTGGGCCAGTAGTAACCACACTGAAGTATCTTGTGGGCTGTCTGAACACCTCCATGATGACCACCTACTGGAGAGGAGTGACAAAATTCTAGATTATGCAACATCTCAGCTTCAGGGATACATCGCCTCTTGATGTTATCATCACACACCCTGTACATATAAGGTTCATCCCAAAAATACTTACCCACATCATGCAGGAACCTCTTTCTTTGCTGAAATGTCTGCCCCTCACGCATCAAATCACTAACAAGAAAGTTAGAAAAATCAACAAACCAAGGAATAAGATCAAGAGTTGCAGCCAATACCTGCTCCTCTAGGAATGCATAATTTATTTCTTGTTCACATTCCTCTTTCTTTTAAGCCTCCAACCGAGATAGGTGATCAGCCACCTAGTTCTCACAACCTTTCCTATACTTGACTTCAAAATCAAACTACTGAAGATGTAATACCCATCTGATCATCCTTGGCTTGGCATCTTTTTTGCCATGAGGTATCTCAGAGCTGCATGATCCGTATGGACTATCACTCTAGTGCCCAACAAGTAAGCTCTGAATTTCTCAAAAACATACACCACCGCCAGTAGTTCATGTTCGATAACTATGTAGTTTCGCTGTGCTCCATTCAGTGACTTACTAGCATAGTAAATTGGATGAAACATCTTGTTGCGCTTCTGCCCCAACACAACTCCTAAAGCAGTACCACTAGCATCGCACGTTATCTCAAATGGCTTCGCCCAATCTAGGCCAATGATCACTGGTGCAAAAATTAGCTTCTCCTTTAGGTATTCAAAGGCTCTGAGAGATGCTTCATCAAAAACAAATTTCTCCTCCTTCTCAAAAAGCTTGTACATGGGGTGTGCAATTTTAGAGAAGTCCTTGATGAAACACCTATAAATCCGACATGTCCTAAGAAACTTCAAACACCCTTCACACAGATCGATGGAGGTAACTTTTCAATCATCTCAATTTTGGCCTTGTCGAACTCTATCCCCTTTTGTGACACCTTGTGCCCAAGGACTATACCTTCCTAGACCATGAAATGGAACTTCTAAGCACTAGATTGGCGTCTCTGCATCTCTGTAGGGCCCTGCTAAGATTAAGCAAACAATCATGAAAGGTATCACCTACCACTGAAAAGTAATCCATGAAGACTTCGAGAGTGTCCTCCACTATGTCTGAGAAGATAGACATCATACACCTCTGGAAAGTTTCTTGTGCATTAAATAGTCCAAATGGCATACGTTTAAATGCAAAGGTGCCATAAGGTCATGTAAAAGTGGTATTTTCCTGATCTTCAGGAGCAATCAAAATTTGGTTGTAGCCAGAGTATCTATCTAAAAAGTAGTACCACCCTTTTCCAACCAACCTATCAAACATCTGGTCCATGAAAGGCATCAGGAAGTGATACTTCAATGTCCACTTGTTTAGATTCATGTAATCCATGCACACTCACCATCCAGGGATTGGCCTCTGCGGGACCAACTTATTTTTGGTGTTTGGAACCACCGTCATACAACCCATTTTGGGCACACATTGCATTGGACTAACTTAATGACTATTAGAAATGGGGTATACCACCTCAACATCTAACCACTTGATGATCTCCTTTTTGACCTTGTCTTGCATTTGTGGGTTTAGCCTCCGCTGGTGTTCAATTCTTGGGCTGCAGTTTTCCTCAAGTTTAATCTTATGGGTGCATATACCTAGAGGTATCCCGATGATGTCAATAATGGTCCACCCAATGGCCCTTTTGTACCTTATCAACACTTTGATCACAACTTGAACCTGTTCATCATTCAAATCTGTATCCAAAATCATAGGTAAAGTGTTGTTAGCTCCCAAAAATACATACCTCAAGTGACTGGGTAATTATTTCAATTCTAACACAGTGGCTCCTCAATAGATGGTTTTGCTGGAGGACTTGGCCTATTTTTCAAATTCAGGTCCAATTTGTTTGGAGCATAAGAGTGTTCTCCTATACCCTGCAAAGCATTCATAGTCTCTACATAGTCAGACCGGAAATGAGCTTCAAAGTTCATCAGCACTGCAACTAAGGTTTCAATCGCATGCCTCTCTTCAATGGTTGATCCCATTTCTTCTTCATCAAAAACCTCTATCGCAGACACCACATTCATGTCATGTGGCTGCTTCATTGTCCTGCAAATATTAAACTTTACCTCTTCTTTGTTGAGTCTGAATTTCATTTCTCCTCGCTCAACATCTACCAATGTTCGTCCTGTGGCCAAAAATGGTCTTCCCAAAATAATGGGAACCTCAAAATCCACTTCGCAATCCAACATCATGAAGTCTTCCAAAAAGATGAACGTGTCCACCTTTACAAGTACATCACATAGGCTGCCCACAGGTCGGTTCACTGACCTATCTACCATCATCAACATCAAGACTGTGGGTTTTGGAACTCCTAACCTCAGTTGCTTGTAGATGGCAAATGACATCAAGTTTATACTGGCCCATAAGCGACACAAGCCTTTTCAAATTCAATTGATCCAATGCTGCACGGTATGGTGAATGCACCCGCATCCTCCTTCTTATGTACCAGAGATCTGGTAGCAATAGCACTGCAGTGATGATCATTGTCAGTTAAATCAATACTTACAACTCTTTTCTTTGTGACCAAGTCCTTTATGAACTTGGCATATCCTGACATTTGTTCTAGAGCTTCCACCAGTGGGATTTTTACTGACAGCTGTGTCACACCCCAGATAAATGGTAGGTTAACCTAGAGCTAAATGTGGGGATTAATGTAACTTTTCGGAGATGTTTAGACTAAACTAAAGCTAAAAATGAAGGGGGAAAACATATAGGGGGAAGGTAAGGACCTAAACTACCAAGGGAGAGTGAAAGAGAACTTGTTCTTCCTTGGACCTAGTTGACGATTGGGCAGCATGACCGCCCAAGTAACTTGGCGATGCGTCAAAGTGAACTTGGGGTCACCTAGTGGGCTGTCCCATTGGCCTAGGTTTTGGGAAAAAGGCCGAGCTGTGTCGTGGGTCCACGGTTGGGTTGACAATTTGCCCAATAGACCACCCCATCGCCTAGTGAGCTACCCATTTTTGGAGCCTACTGGAAATTTTGGTGAGCCAAGGGATCATTACGCAAGTCGCCTAGTGCCCTTGGCGAGCCAAGGAGTGCCAAAGGGAGAGCTCAAGCGGACCATAGACAAATTTTTAAGTTTAAGTTAGGGTCTTTAAGTAATCTCTCCAAAACTTGAACCAACACTTTGCCACTTTTTTCCTAACAAGTGTAAATACCTTTTAAAGTCAAATTTCCTTCAATTTAGTTACTCCCACATAATAAAAGAGAAAACGCAAGAAAGATCATCTTCTCTCAATATTTCTTTCTCTAAACTCAAGGAAGAAGAAACGAGCCATTAGAGCTAGGGTTGGGATTCCAAAGCTTCTTCCCCAAATTTATTGGAGTTTCTAGTTAAGGTATGGATGCTTTTCATCCTTCGGTAGCTATCACCTAAGGAGCCCCTTCAGATTATGTTTTCAAGATTCCCAATTTCCCCATATCCAGGGTTTTCAATCTATGACATGGATCTTCTTCCAAAATGATTTCAATTGTTTAATTATGGTTTATTATGATTGATTATTATGATTAATGATTGGATTAATGGAGTATTATTGAATTTTGATGAAAATATCCCTTGAACCCATGACTTCCTCTTTTTTTTAAATTGTAAACTAAGGTGGGTCTCGATTGAACATGGAAGTTTGACAATTGATTATGTTTATGTTTATTAAGTTATTGGATCATGAAATTACCCTATCTAGTGTTTTAATTCTAGAAGTTAGGGTTGATCTTGATTCCTAGTCTTGAAGGACAATACCTAGGGTTAGATAGTGATGAGCTTATGACTATTGTGTACTTGTGGTATTGATGCAATATCTTTCTTTCCTCTACCCTTTACACTTGATTATGCAAGAAGTATGTATGTATGTTCATGATAAGCTTGTTGTGTTGATTGAAAGGCCATTCTCATGAACACACTATTAATATGATGTGAAAGGTTTACTCACATGTTGATGATTCTAAGGTTGAAAGGACATTTTAACCTAATGAATCTATGAGCTCTTATGTTTTACTGTTGGTTGATTGCCTTATGCATTCTCTTATCAACATAAACTTAAGTAAAGACTTAATATGCCTATTAAAGAAAATTATGCTTAGCACCGAGCGGATATGACAATGAGATGGAGGCTTTTATAGTTAGCAAGTCCACCTTTCCAATGTATAATGTCTCATGGGATGGAAACCTTTAACTTTTAGCAAATTCGAGTTTCTAGTAGCAATCCCCATATCCCATAACTATATTCCCACATAGCTATTATGTTAGTTCTACCTTAGGCAAGTAGGACACCTTTTTTCGGTGTGGGGGTAGAACACCGGATTCCATTTAGTTCACATGGTCTATGTCGGTTAATGTTATTTTCCCTATATGATATGAATATGAACTATGGTATGGATATGATCTATGATAAGAACATGGACTTTAATTATGACTTCTTAAGAGGTACTACTTAGTATGAGTGGGGGTATGGGACTTCACTTATGCATTGCACAAGTCGGCCTTAAAGAGGGGTTATGGTGAGGTTCTCTTATGTTAATGGTGAATTATGGATATGAAAGATATGTATGAATTTTAAGGTTGACTTTACTTGTTACAAGTTAGGAACATGTATGACTCCTTAATTATGTATGTTGGCTATGAATAAGGTAAAGTAAGGTATGTATGTTGTTGGTAGCCTAAATGTGATACTTAGTATTTGGTAGGGTTATGGGACTTTACTTTGCATTGCACTAGTGTGGCTTTGGGTTGCTTCTATGTTGGTTTGGCTTATGTATCTTCATAAATGTTCATAATGGATTTTAAACTTGATAAAGGCATGTTTTAAACTAAATGTACCTTTTGTGCATGTTTTAAGGATTTTGTGCATGGCTTTCATATTAGTACATTATTTGTGCTAACCCATCTTTTCTACATTCTATGAGTGTAGGTTCCAGCCATTGATACGTACTACTTCTCCTTTCAAGTGAAGCTTGGGTTGACTATTCCCTAAGCTTGGTGAGTCCTCAAATTTGAGGACAAAATGTTATTGTTTGTAGTTTTCATTGTATTCTCTATATTTGAGACTTTATTGATGTAAAGGGCTTTGACCCTATTTGTACTCTTTATGTACTATATGGTGATTGAGACAAGTCTAGATTCATATTTTTGTTTATGAAATGAAGTTGACTTCGATTGTAAAAGTTTTAAATTTTTCCGCATTATTCTATGTCTTTATGTTATGATTATGCTAAGGGCTTGTATGAGACCCCTTCATGGTCAAGTACACCAAGTTACTTCTAGGGGGTAACCCTGGGTCATGAAAAGCTTGGTAATCAGAGCATAAGTTTGTAGAATGATTCTAGGATGATGTCTCATGAACCACGTCTAGTAGAGTTTTGTTAATGAGTGTGAAGCGCGACACACTTATGAATGATAGGCTATAAGATATTTAGGAACTTTCACTTCTTTCATTACTCCTTAGTCATGCCTTAGAGTTTTAACTCTATGAAGTTCTTTTCCATAACCCTTTTCTTGTGCATATAGGATATGACTACATAAAGAGCGGTCGCAAGAAGAGTGGAAGATGATATTGCTAATGAAGGAGTTCCTCCCCAAGATCCTCAAGGTCCTCAAGATCCTAATGATGAGGGAGCTATGACTAATGTGGAGATAAGGACGGCTCTCCAAACATTGACTCATGCTTTAACGGCTCAAGTTACTAGAGATGCTAGAGTTCAAGTGAACCTTAATGTGAGCACCATGGCTTCAAGGTTGAGAGACCTCACAAGGATGAACCCTCCTATATATGTTCTTTGGTTTCAAAGTGAATGAAAATCCACAAGAGTTTGTGGAAAAGATCTATAAGATAGTTGATGCTATGGGGGTGACTTCTATTGAGAATGCCAAACTAGTCGCGTATCAATTGAAGGATGTGGCCTAAGTATGGTATACTCAATGGAAGGATAATAGACCTTTAAGGATGGGTTCCACAGATTGGGAAGTGTTCAAGAAGGAATTCCTTGATAGGTTCTTTCCACGTGAAAAAAGGGAAGCAAAAGTGGAGGAATTTATCAACCTTCGTCAAGGAGGAATGAGTGTCCAAGAATATTCCTTGAAATTCACTAAGTTTTCCAAATATGCCCCTTCTGTGTTGTCTAATCCAAGGGATGAGATGAGTCGATTCGTGATGGGTGTGTCTGATTTTATTGAAGAAGAATGTCGTGTGGCAATGCTCCATAACATCATGGATATCTCATAGTTAATGATATATGCTCAACAAGTTGAGGAGACACGGCTTAGGAAGAAGAATAGAGAAGTGAAGAGGGCAAGGACCGATGATGGGAATTCTTCCAAGGGTAAATTTGAGGCTCAAGGTAAACGAAGGTTCAAGAAAAGGTTTTCCAACCAAAGTTCCTCTAGCACTACAAGGGTCAACAAAGATAGGGTGTCTAACCCTAAGACACAAAGAGGTAATGGTGGTAACTCTTATGTTGATAGGCCTAGTTGTACACGGATGGTTGCTTTAATTATGGGAAGAGCGGTCATATGAAGAGGGATTATCCCATGTTAAAGGTTCAAGGGAGAGAGGGCAGGCAAGTCCCTCCAAGTGGCTCAAATTCCAATGCTCCCAAGAAGAACTGCTTCTATGCTCTTCAATCCCACGTGACCAAGAGAGCTCCCCGGACGTGGTAACGGGTATGTTGCAAGTTTTTCCATTAATATTTATGTACTATTAGACCCCGGTTCCACTTTATCATTTTTCACACCATTGATGACTATGAAATTTGAAGTACTCCCCAAAATATTAGGGGAACATTTTTTGGTTTCTACCCCAGTGGGTGACTCGGTTGTAGCTAAAAGAGTTTATAGGATTTTTCCCATTTCATTGTTTCATAAAGTCACTTTGGTTGATTTAGTAGAATTAGATATGTTGGACTTTGATGTCATCTTGGGAATGGATTGGTTGCATGGTTGTCTTGCATCCATGAATTGTAGAACCCAGGTGGTTAAGTTTCAATTTCCTAATGAGCCTACCTTAGAATGGAAGGGGGGGAATTCTATCCCTATAGGTCATTTTGTGTCATGTCTAAAATCTAGAAAAATGATCTCAAAGGGGTGCATGTATCACATTGTTAGGGTTATGGATGTTGAGTCTGAGACTCCTTCTTTGGAATCGGTCCCCGTAGTGAGTGAGTATCTGGAAGTCTTCCTTGATGACTTACCCGGTATTCCTCCCGAACGGGAAATAGACTTTGGCATTGATCTTTTGCCGGATACACAACCCATATCCATTCCCCTATATCGGATGGCTCCGGCCGAATTAAAGGAATTGAAGGAACAACTCAAGGACTTGTTAGACAAAGGTTTTATTCAACCAAGCATATCTCCATGGGGTGCTCCGATTGTTCGTAAAGAAGAAAGATGGGTCCCTTAGGATGTGTATTGATTACCACCAATTGAACAAGCCCACTATAAAGAATAAGTATCCACTTCCCAGGATTGACGATTTGTTTGATCAACTCTAAGGGGCTAACTTTTTCTCCAAAATAGATCTTCGTTTGGGTTACCATCAACTAAGGGTAAAAGGATGTGACATTCCTAAGACAACCTTTAGGACCCGGTATGGTCACTATAAATTTGTGGTTATGTCTTTTGGGTTAACAAATGCCCCAGCGACATTCATGGACCTTATGAATAGGGAGTTTAGACAATATCTTGATTCCTTTGTAATTGTCTTTATTGATGATATTTTGATCTATTCAAGGAGTGAGGATGAACACAAGGATGATTTGAGGATTGTGCTTCAAGTCCTTAAAGACCACCAATTGTATGCTAAGTTTAGTAAGTGTGAGTTTTAGCTAAGGTCGGTTGCTTTCCTCTGTCATATTGTGTCGGGCATGGGTATTGAGGTTGATCCTAAGAAGACGGAAGCGGTCAAAATTTGGCCTAGACCCCTAACTCCTACCGATATTAGAAGCTTTTTGGGTTTGGCCGGTTATTATAGGAGATTTGTTGAGGGCTTCTCGTCCATTGCTTCTCCATTGACGACCTTGACTCAAAAGAAAGCTACATTTGTGTGGTCGGAGGCTTGTGAGAAGAGCTTCCAAGAATTAAAAGATAGACTCACTTCCGCTCTAGTGTTGACCTTATCGGAGGGTACCTATGGGTTTGTGGTATATTATGACACTTCTCGAGTGGGTTTGGGATGTGTCCTTATGCAACGGGGTAAAGTGATTGCCTATGCTTCAAGGGAACTCAAGGTCCATGAGAAGAATTAACTGACTCATGACCTTGAATTAGGGGCGGTTGTGTTTTCTTTGAAAATATGGAGACATTACTTATATGGGGTCAATATAGATGTGTTTACTGACCACAAGAGTTTTCAATATGTGTTTAGCAAAAAAGACTTGAATCTCCGACAAAGAAGTTAGAACTTTTGAAGGATTATGACATGAGTGTCCTTTACCACCCCGACAAAGATAATGTAGTTGCGGATTCCCTAAGTAGATTGTCCATGGGAAGTGTGGCTCATGTAGAGGATGAGAAGAAGGAATTGGTTCATGATATGCATAGGTTGGCCAGGTTAGGTGTCCAACTAGTGGATTCCACCAAGGGTGGAGTTATGGTCTATCATTGTTTTGAATCGTCCTTTGTGGTTGATGTTAAGTCTAAGCAACACCTTGATCCTATATTGATGGAGTTGAAAGAATTGGTTCTCCACAAGTCCATTGAGGCTTTCTCCCAAGGGGGAAATGGAGTTCTTAGGTAACAAGGTAGATTATGTGTTCCAGATGTTGATGGCTTGATAGAGAAAATCTTAGAAGAGGCTCATGGTTTGTGGCATTCTATTCATCTGGGAGCCACCAAAATGTACCGTGATTTACGGGAAGTCTATTGGTGGAATGGCATGAAAAAGGATATAGCGGGTTTTGTCGCCAAATGTACGAATTGTCAACAAGTCAAGGCCAAACACCAAAAACTGGGAGGTTTGTCCCAATATATAGATATTCCCACTTGGAAGTGGGAGGATGTGAATATGGACTTTGTTGTGGGTTTGCCTCGTACTTGAAGGCAACATGATTCTATTTGGGTCATTGTTGACAAGATGACTAAATCAGCCCACTTTATTCCAGTCAAGACTTCATTTTCGGCGGAAGACTATGACAAGTTATACATCAATGATATATTTAAGTTGCACAGGGTTCCCTCATCTGTCACTTCAGATCGGGGTACTCAATTCACTTCACACTTTTGGAAGGCATTCCAAAAGGGGCTTGGTACCAATGTTAAGCTTAATACCGCATTCCACCCTCAAATGGATGGTCAAGAGGAAAGGACCATTCAAACCTTAGATGATATGTTGAGAGAGTGTGTGATTGATTTCAAGGGTAGTTGGGATGACCATATCCCATTGATCGAGTTTGCCTACAACAATAGTTACCACTCAAGCATTTATATGGCTCCGTTTGAAGAACTATATGGTAGGAGGTATAGATCTTCAGTGGGTTGGTTTGAAGTAGGTGAGTTTGCTTTAATTGGTCCCGACCTAGTCTATGATGCCATTGAAAAAGTTTGAGTCATTAGATAGAGGTTGAAGCGGCCCACAGTCGGCAAAAGTCCTATGCCGACAATAGAATAAGGGATCTAGAATTTGAGATTGGCGATTGGGTCTACTTGAAAATCTCACCTATGAAAGGTGTGATAAGTTTTGGTAAGAAGGGGAAACTTAGTCCCCGGTATGTGGGCCCAATCAAATCTTCAAGTGTATTGGGAAAGGTGCCTACGAATTAGACTTGCCGAATGAGTTGGCTCTGGTTCACCTGGTGTTTCATGTTTTCATGCTTAAGAAGTGCATTGGTGATCCGGTATCCATCCTTCCTTTAGAGGGTTTAGGGGTAGATGAGAACCTTTCTTATGAAGAGGTCCCGATGGAGATTTTGGACCGACAAGTTAAGAGGTTAAGAAATGAAGAGGTAGTTTCCGTTAAGGTCTTATGGAGGAATCACTTAGTTGAGGGTGCTACATGGGAGGCCGAGGCCGATATGAAGTCCCATTGTCCTCATATTTTTCCTTCTACTCCTATCCAAACTTGACGTAAGTAGTTTTCTTTAGTTGGTGTTTTGAAAGTCATATGCCCCATAAGTTTTCTTTATGATTTCCTTATGTTGTCCATGTTCTTCTGAGAATTCATGTTTAGCATATATTGAGTTTTCATGATTTATATGTCCCTCATGTTGATTTGAATTTTAGTATAACGATTGCACATTTGGCTTCATGCGGAGAATTGATGAACATGCTTAGTTATGTTTGGATGAAATGACATGTTGGCTTCATATTGTTGTGATGAGCTTGTTTGAAGTTGGAGAAGGTAGTTCCTCCTAAAATTATATGAAATGATGAGTTTTGTGCATATTGGGTTGTGGATGCAGTTTCTACTCCCTTGTATTGCATTGATTATGTCTTGTGATGGAGATGATGTTTCCTCCTATAAATTGTGCATTTTTGTTATGTTTCATGCATGATGGGCTGTAAGTTTTGAGTCTTTAATTCCATAAGGTGTCTAAATCATCATTCGAGGCTGAATGTTCCCAAGGGGGAGATAATGTAACACCCCGGAGAAATGGTAGGTTAACCTAGAGCTAAATGTGGCGGTTAATGTAACTTTCCAGAGATGTTTAGACTAAACTAAAGCTAATAATGAAGGAGGTAAACATATAGGGGGAAGGTAAGGACCTAAAATACCAAGGGAGAGCGAAAGAGAAATTGTTTATCTTTGGATCTAGTTGGTGATTGGGAAGCATGATCGCCCAAGTGACTTGGCGATGCGCCAAAGTGCACTTGGGGTCTCCTAGTGGGCTGTCCCATTGGCCTAGGTTTTAGGAAAAAGGCTGAGCTAGGTCGTGGGTTGCCGGTTGGGTTGGCGATTCACCCAACAGACCACCTCATCGCCTAGTGAGATTCCCATTTTGGGAACCTACTGGAAATTTAGGCAAGCCACAGGCTCATTAGGCGAGTCGCCTAGTGCCTTTGGCGAGCCAAGGAGGGCCAAAGGGTGAGCTCAAGCGGACCATAGACAAATTTTAAAGTTTAAGTTAGGGTCTTTAAGTAACCTCTCAAAAACTTTGACCAACACTTTTCCACTCTTTTCCTAACAAGTAAATATACCTTTTAAAGTCAAATTTCCTTCAATTTAGTTACTCCCATATAATAAAAGAGAAAACCAAAGAAAGATCATCTACTCTGAATATTTCTCTCTCTAAACTCAAGAAAGAAGAGAGGAGCCATTGGAGCTAGGGTTGTGGATTGCAAATGTTCTTCCCCAAATTTATTGGAGTTTCTAGTAAATGTATGGATTCTTTTCATCCTTGGGTAGCTATTACCCAAGGAGCCCCTTCAAAAATAAGTTTTCAAGATTCCCAATTTCCCCAAATCTAGGGTTTTCAATCTATGGCATGGGTCTTCTTCCAAAATGATTTCAATTATTTAATTATGGTTTATTATGATTGATTATGATGATTCATGATTGGATTAATGGAGTATTGTTGGATTTTGATGAAAATCTCCTTTGGACCCATGACTTCCCCTTTTTCCTAAATTGTGAACTAAGGTGGGTCTTGATTGAACATGGAAGTTTGACAATTGATTATGTTTATGTTTATTAAGTTGTTGGATCATGAAATTCCCCTATCTAGTGTTGTAATTCTAGAAGTTAGGGTTGATCTTGATTCCTAGTCTTGACTAGGGTTTGTGTATGTTGATGAAGATTGTATATGAAGTCATGATTCACTTAGATAGTGATGACCTTATGACTTGTCTACGTGTGATATTGATGCAAGATCCTTCTTCCCTCTACCCTTTATACTTGATTATGCAAGAAGTATGTATGTATGTTTATGATAAGGTTGTTGTGTTGATTGAAAGGCCATTCTCATGAACACACTATTAATATGATGGGAAAGGTTTACTCACATGTTGATGATTCTAAGGTTGAAAGGGCATTCTCACCTAATGAATCTATTGTCACGACCCGGGAGCACCCCCTAGTCGTAACCGGCGTACTCGACCTCGAAGAGGTCTAATACAAGCCTCTTAGCATTCATTCATCGCATAGACACTAAAACCATAAGGAATTTAAAACTTTTTTTACCAAGAAAGCATTTTT
>JAJOOS010020896.1:0-18619 GCA_029582725.1 Solanum chiquidenum | reverse complement strand
AGGTTTGGTAAGAAGGGGAAACTTAGTCCCCGGTATATTGGACCTTACCGCGTAGCCAAGAGGATTGGCAATGTTGCTTATGAGTTGGAGTTACCACAAGAATTAGCAGCGGTTCATCCTGTATTTCACATATCCATGTTGAAGAAGTGCATTGGCGATCCTTCAGTGATCCTACCAACTGAAAGTATTAGGATCAAGGATAGCTTATTTTATGAGGAGATTCCTGTTCAGATTCTAGATCGCCAAGTTCGCAAGTTGAGAACGAAAGAGGTAGCCTCAGTCAAGGTCCTTTGGAGGAACCAATTTGTTGAGGAAACTACTTGGGAAGCCGAAGAGGACATGAAGAAGAGATATCCATATCTCTTTGAATCCGGAGGAAATGCAGATCGAGGTACTAATTTCCTTCTTAGTGCTCTTTAAATTATAGTGAGCATGTTGTTATTGTTGTTGTGATTGGCATTGCTACTTGTTGGGTGTTTGCATTTGATGTTACCCCCCTTAGCCTAGTAAGAGTAATCTCATTCGAGGACGAATGTTCCCAAGGGGGAGATATTGTAACATCCGGAAATTTGAAATAGCGATGAAGAGGCTTAAAATTGGAATTTTATCATTTTTGGAAGGAATTCAAAAATCTGGAAATTTGGTTAAGTATGGGAAAAGTGAGTTTTGACCAACTTTAAGCAGTCATAACTCCTATCTCAGGATGATTTAGGTGTAGTTACAGTTATGTTTGCGAAGCTCGTGGAATGATATTTCCAACGCCGTCGAGTTTGCTCGATTCCGAGTTCGTATGAGTGAGTTATGCCCTTTGGAAGTTGGGTAGTTGGCAGGGAAATCCGTCCGGAAATTTTGAAGGGTATTTTGGTCTTTTCCCTAACCAATTCCTTTGGTTATATTAATGTGTTAGGATGATTTTAGATCAGTTTTTTCGAATTTTATAAGAGTGAGAGCAAGGGTTTGAGAGTGAAGAGGAGAAGAAGAGGAAGAAGAGAAGATCAAGCGAGATTTCGTCAAAGATCGTCGGGGGTGATCCCTACTAGGTATGTGAGTTCATAGTGTGTGGTTGGTTCTTTCCCCCACACACCAAACTCCTTTTATTTCCGATAAAAGATTGGTTGTGTTGTTGAAGTTGTTGGTTGTGTTGTTGATGTGTGATTGTGTTGAAGTCTTGTTGATTTGAGACATGTTTCCGGGTTAAATCTATTGTATGTTGATGGGTTTGATGTTTCTAAGTGTTTGATGTTGGAACCTTTGAGGTTGAGAGGGTTTAGAGTTGGAGAAAAGAAGGAGAAAAGTCGAGTTTTCGGCACAAAAGAGTGGGGCGTCGCGCCTGCCAACGCTCCCCTAAAGGGACTTTGAAGTCCAGCCCTTGGGGCGGCGCGCCAACAGGCCTCTTCTGAAGTTTCAGGGCTGGCGCTCCGCGCCTTGCAGAGCGCCAAAGACGCCAAGTTTCCCCTTTCATTCCCCACATTTTCATGCATGTTGTACGGTATTGTATCTATGTTTCCTAGTTGTTTCCAACACTTCACGGTACGTCTAAACGTCAATAACTCATTTATAAACATGTGATCATATACCTTGAATCCATAATCCAATTCAAGGCGAGTTAAGATCAAGTCAAGTGAAGTTAGAAGTCAAGCCTAGAAGTTAAGAAGTAAGTCAAAGCAAGTTTTCAAAGTTGTTCAAGAGTCTTTTTTGAACGTTTTAACTTCATTTAAGGCTCAAGTTTCAAGTCAAGTGAAGAGTATAGCGTTTCAAGTTAGGTCAAGAGTTTAAAGTTGAGTTCATTTCTCAAAAGGTATTAGAGAACTAAGTATTCCCAAGGAAGTTTGTAAATGTTTTCACATTTGAGTAAGAAAGGAACAATGATTTCCAAAAGTGCCTTTCGGCTAGTTTTCAAGAAAAAGAAACATCGATTCCAAGTGAGCCTTCGGGCTAGACTTTTAGCAATTATCCCAAACTAAAGAAAGATGTGTTTAAAACAGTTATGAGCTAAAGTATTTTTGGGAGTAGTATTGAGCACCGAATTGGGGACACGAGTTCATATCAACTCTACTTCCCATAAGAACCATGCGCCGACATGGGATTTGACGGATCATTCTTTTTAGATGATCACGTGAGATTAAGATAGTGGATCCACTAAGTTAAAGTAAGGTCCTATATCACGGAAAGGTATAGGATGGTCCTTGGGCAACGTGAGGTAAAGCGTTGTATCATCACTAGGGCTCTTAGTGGTGGTTGTCGGCTAAAGAATCTCCCACAAAAGTTATATTACTTTTATATAAGTAAAGTTGAGTTTGTTATTGTTTTATCATTAATGAACTAAGTTGTTTATACTGATTTACAAGCTTTATATATATTGCATGTGTCTTATTGCTTTATATTGAGTTCAGTTATTCATGAGTCGAACAGACTCAAGGTAAGTGTTCTCTTGCACTCCTTTCAAGCTTAAGTTGTGGTATAGCTTTCCAGCTTGCATACTCGTACATTCCATGTACTGATGCCAGTTGGCCTGCATCTTCTTATGATGCAGACACAAGTACGCAGGATCAGCATCCGGTACGCCGTTGATCCAGTTGAGCACTTCAGAGTCAGTGGTGAGCCTCCTTAAATCCGGAGGACTCGGTTATTTTGTTTCTCTTAGTGTTGTTTTATTAGGATGTTGCGGGGTCTGTCCCAACATCCATCCCAGTATTATAGAGGCTTCATAGATAGTCAGTCAGTTAGTTTTGAGTCTCTCATCTATGTATATATGTAAGTATTCTATTTTGAGACTTGAGTTACCTTTTGGCCAGATTTTATCAGTTGGGTTATTTTTAACCTTTCATTGCATTGAGTTATTCTGTTGAGTTAGGTTTCCGCTGAGTTCAGAAAGCCAGGCCAAGGGTTCGCTTGGGGGCCAGCAATGGTCTTCAAGTACCGGCCACGTCCAGGGTCTAGGCTCGGGGTGTGACAATCATCAACATATACGAACAATGAAAAATTCCACGATTCTCACATATCACAGTTATATCAATTTATACCAACATACCGTCTTCCAATATCAATCATCATTAGATATGAATGAACTCATCACAAG
This sequence comes from Solanum chiquidenum, assembly GCA_029582725.1. Classification (NCBI taxonomy): domain Eukaryota; kingdom Viridiplantae; phylum Streptophyta; class Magnoliopsida; order Solanales; family Solanaceae; genus Solanum; species Solanum chiquidenum. Next base: position 15,540 of record JAJOOS010020896.1, on the reverse strand, counting down.
TACATACACAACACAATTCATTGGTCCTCTCACGGAACCCAATTCATTGGTCCTCTCATTGAACCCAAACCCAAACTGTTAGCATGCCGAACGTGGCAATCTGATCCTCTATTTATGCCTGAACGTGGCAATCTAATCTCATATTTGTACCAAAATATGGCAATCTGATCCAAGTTAGTTATGTCGGAACATGGAAGCCGATCCCATATTTATGCCGAAATGTGGTAATTCGATCCCATATTTATGCCGGAACGTGGCAATCCGATCCAAGTTAGTTATGATGGAACGTGGCAGCCGATCCTATATTTATGCCACAACATGGCAATCCGATCCAAGTTAGTGTGTCGGATCTTGATCCTCTCAAAGAAAAGTATGGACGTCATTGTACCATTCCGCAAGACTCTACTAGACTCATTTTGGTACAATGAGATCAAAGAACCTAGGGCTCTGATACCAATTTGTCACGACCCAACCCATCGGGCCGTACGAGCAGACACTCTAAAATCTAAGTAGGAGAACCCTCATATCCCAATAGTCAATCATGCGAAAAGATTTTAAGAAAATAGATGTAATTACAATAACATGATTTTGTAAATAATAACCTTGGACACACTATTAGTTAAACAATTAAAGTAATTTAACCAACTCCCATGAATATAGTCTAAACAAGCATAAGAGCTACTAAGAGTACAACTAGACAAATAAATAAAAGACACAGCTTCCACCATGCGGAAGGAAGAACAGAAGTTGCTGGAGATTTTCTTCGTCTTCACCTAATGAGATGTTACCAATCCTGCATCCAGACTATGTCAAAAATACATAGCAAGAGTAGTATCAGTACAAAACACACGTACTGGTAGGCATCATCGTTCAACCCGACGCCCACCACACAACATAAGAAACCAACCAGTAAGATCATGAAATAAACCACTCGCTTCCCCACCTTCACCCCTTTCATTGGAATACCTCCAATCACACTAGCATTCTAACTACTAACCCCTTTTTAATCAACCCACTTACCGGATTCTTGATCAAAGCTTAACCATTCTATAACACGTAAGAAATTTCCCAAATACAACCACCCAATCAACTAACCGTACACATCCTACCTTACTTTCTCATCACATTACCAACCATAGTCACATAATATAATGATTCAAGCTTTCTTATACTAACCCAATCTCCTTTCCCCCAAGGTGAAATTCATCCAGCAATTTCCTTCACATACACTATCTCTACTCTCGCCATTACCACCCACGAACAACCAATTATAAATCATCCTAGCACGGGTCCACTAAGCACCACATAAACAAACCAATACAATACTTTGCTCACAAACGTATATCAAGCATATACAATATTGTCAACAAGTACACGAACAATGAAAAACTCACATTTATATCACATCATTGGTCCTCTCACGGGACCCAAACGCAAACCATTAACATGTCGTAATGCGGCAATCCGATCACATATTTATGCTAGAATGTGGTAATCCAATCTCATATTTATGCCGGAATGTGGCAATCCGATCCAAGTTAGTTATGATGGAACGTGGCAATCCGATCCCATATTTATGTTGGAACGTGGCAATCTGATCCAAGTTAGTTATGTCGGAACGTGGCAATCCGATCCTACTCACACACCACAAACACAATCACAATGTGTATTCTTACAATCATACGACAAGAGGTGATTCAAGGCATACAATTATTCAATTATCCTCATTTACAATAAGTGTGATCAATAATGCAACATTCGCATACATACATGTATCATAATGAAGCAAGAACAAACATACATCACACAGTCATAAAATCACAACCATCACCTACGAATTTCTCCTCAGTCTCCATCACATATATAATAATTGACCATACTCAGCCCTAGTTCATCCTTAGGATTTCTTATTAGAGTTTAATCACAATTCATCATAATTCCTCAATTTTAAGGCATAAACCTACATACTTTAAACTCTAAGGATTATTCATGTAATTTACCCGGTGCACAAAGGTCTACACACAACCCTACCATTGATTTATATATATCACGTAGTAAGCACATATTCAAAACTACTCAATTGTAAAAACCTAGCCTACTTGGGCGCCAAGCAGTTGTACGAAGTTTTTGACTTCAAATATGGTTTTTCGAGCTTTGCGATAGTAGATTTGTCCAAGAATCTGCAAGATTTCACCATCCCCATGCTAGAATTCTTCTTCTCCTCCCTTCCCAAGCTTAGAGCAACTTTTCTAAGGTTTCTAGGGTATTTTACTACTTATTTAGGTATTTTAGAAAGATGGAGAAAATAATATTTCTCACTATTCACATTTTGCCTCGCTTATCCCGCTCTGGCACCAACTTACCCCGCCCTGGAGGTGGCGCCCCAGCGGCATCTGGCCCGCCCTGGCGAGACAGTGGCTCAGATTTTTCTCAAATTCTTATTTTTCCCAATAACGACGGAATCAGATCGTTACAACTTGTTACCACACATCCGTTTAAGGCATTCCAACTTGGTGGAACTAGCAAAGAATGTGAAGCAGTGAATGGTACTACAAAAAAACACCTAATTTGTGGTGGTTTAATTTCGAGGTTACAATCAACAACCTCTAATTGTATCAAATTGAGGGGATTTTTGTACCCTCCGCTAATTTTATTAAATTTGCAGGGAATTAAGGGGTTTTCTATACCCTTCGCTTATTTTATTAAATTTGCAGCGGTTAAAACCTTCGCTACACTTAAAAATAAAAAAAAATAGCTACAAAAATTAAACAAATATATATTTTTAAGAGGTGGTGCTTGAATTCTAAGAAAAAGAAAAGAAAAGTAAACTCTATTTCTCCTTAATGATCAGTAAACGCTCCCATTTCACTGTAATTTCTTTCTTACACCGCCTTTCATACCTTTAAAAATCTCTAAGGCTTTGATTTTTCAGTTCCTTCAACGGCGATTCCTCTTATGGCACTGACGATGACGTTGCCGCGCTGATGCTCTCTGTTAAACAGTGGGTGGAAGATTGAGTCTTTGATCGCTTGAATAAGAAGGGCATCACGTTCTTCGTCCGCTGCCATTGATGGAACCAGTATCAATCCTAAATCAAAGAGGTGGAGGGTTAAGAAAGAAGAAAGAACAAACAAATACTTTCCACCAGTGGCGGAGCCAGGATTTTTCAGAAAGGAGTGTCAATGGTTGATAGTCAGTAAGGAGTGTTAGTGACTGACCTTAAGGAAAGTTTGCAACACCTTAATTAACCACCACACTAAACCTTCATGGCGGCCTTAGCAAAAGGTTGTCGACTCCCCTTGGACAATGATATCTCTGCCCTTGCTTCCCACCTTCTCTCCATAAGGAAGAAGTGGGAAGGAAAGGATTAGCATTTAACAAAAGTAAATTTTACCTTTGTTTAATTTATTTCTCCTCAGTGGACTCAATTTCTCGAGTATCTATCAACATATATAGAAATTAATTAGAGAATTTGATACCTTGATCATGATTCTTTCTTAATGCAATGTGGTAATATATTCATTATATATTCACTTAGCTAAAGCAACATAAATTATTTGTAGAATGGATGTCAAGTTCTATTAATTGTTATTCCTATAAAATAAGAATGCAATGCGGAGACGTTAAATAACACATGTCGTGAGTTTGCCACGACTCTCCTCATCTATTATGGATTCATATGTAATTAAAAATATTATGAAAAAGGAAAATAATCATTATTTATAAAAGAATTAAAAAGGAAAGTAGGTGTGACAAATTAAAATGAGGAAGTATATCTTTATTTTCCCTTCTTTTTCTTTTTCAAATATGTAGGAAGTAAAATGTTACGTCAATTATGATTTTAGCATGACATGAGCAACCTATTTAGGAAAAATAATCAACTAATAACCATTAATGACATAATATCTTGAATGTCTAGATCTCATTTATTAATTTATTTATATATATATATATATATTCTATCTATGAACAAAAAAGTCTGACCAAAAATAGAAAAAAATTAAATTGTCAACTCCATGGCCACTATATAAGTAGTGTGGCATTAGCTCTTTAATGAAAATATACAAACAACAACAACAAAAACAACAAAAAGAATCAAGATTTTGAAAGGGAAACCAAAGTCTACATTTTGTATGTCTCCTTTATCCTAATTTCATTTCTTAAGTTTTGTGTTTGAATTTTGATGAATAATTTTGTTTACTAAAATACAGGACTTGTGAACTTTAAGTTTAAATGCCTTATTACCCCTTTTTATGGTTTAAAATAGCTTCAAATTGTAATTAAATGCTATTACATGGGATAATCTTAGTAGCATTGACTACTAAATTTTCATTTGTTTTGGTGAGATCATTCAATTTCTCACCTTAATTGTAATCTCATCCTTCATTTTTCCCTTTCCCGACCCCTATTTTTAAAACAAAAATATATTAATAAATATCATATATTATCACATTAAAAAAGAATGAACAAAAAAAGAAACATAAATTGTCTATATCAATTATAGTTACTAGTAAATTTATTCGCAGTATTGATGTCTGATAATTTCCACCCCTTCTTATCCCTCTGTTGTTTCTCAACAAAAGAGAAGTGTAGCATGAATTGTTGGGTTTTAAAAGGTGTAAATGAAATATAAACAGTTCAAAATTTTATGAATAGTTGTGATTTTTTTTTGAAGAATTGTGACTTTTCTGGTGACTTTTTGGAGAGGTAGTGACTATTCCAAAGGACTGTGACTTTTCCTAGGGGTTGTGACATATACGATTAGGCATATTAGCACTTGTTTACGCTTTTCTTTGTTGTCTATATAGGTTTTCTATTATTTTTCAACAATAGATTTTCATAAATTCTTAATATTCTTCATAAACAAATTCTAGTTTTATTTTTTATAGTTGAGTGGTTCACTGACGTTGTGATTTCAGGTAGCAATAGTAATACAATTTAAACAACATTAGCAACCAAGACCAAATCTCTGGCAACTCTGAAAGTCAGATTATTGAAAACTCAGCTTAGAAAAAAGCAAAGATTGAGACAGAATGTGAAGAAATTAATAGGATTATTAAGCTCCTTCATGCTCTTATCGTCAAAATTCTTTATTTATTGCCCATGAAAGATGCGTTCAGAACAACTATTCTCTCTAAAGATTGGCAATACTTGTGGACTTGTATCAACAACATTGTTTATGACAACGAGGAGTATTGTCGTTCAGATAGCTCGACAGTGTACAAATTCATTTCCTTAACGGATAAAGTACAACCTGTCCTTTGCTGCTCTACCATTAAAAAGTTCAGTCTAAACTTTGTGTTCAAATATGATAATTGTGTGTCTTATTTACCGATAATTGACAAGTAGCTTGAGTTTGCTGTGAATAAGAAAGTGGAGGATTTACGCTTGAATATACGATATACATAGTAGTTCATCCATTCTAAAACTCAACTGTGAGAATTGCAGAATATTAGAAGATTGTGTACTAAATTGGACATCTCTGTAGAGTTTAACACTGGAAGATTTGTTTCGCCGGGATGAACACATTAAGCAAATAATGTCAAATTGTCCTCAATTAGAATCTTTGAAGCTACATGAATTTTGTGGTTTTAATCATTTGCATTTGACTTCTCCAAAATGTAGGTGAATGGAATTGATCCATCATGGTTATCCTTACGGGGATTGGTATTCATTCGAAGGTGATACTCATTGCTTTGAAATTGTTGCTCCATATGTTGAACATTTAATGATTTCTGGGGTTTTTAATGATACAAGAATTAAGATGAAGGACTTTTCATCTTTGAACCATGCCAATCTTGATCTCAACTGTGATGAATTTGATGAAATGGATGAAAACATAGTGAAAGATCTTTTGGTAAGTGCTCGTTGTGCTAATGAGCTAATACTCTCATCCTGGTTTATCAAGGTAAGTTATCAGTCCCAAATATCTCCAGTATTTTTATGTTAATTGTGAATAGATCTCCTATTTTATATGCTTAATCATTCTTCTGTTTAGGTGATTTCCATTTTGATGTTGGAAGAGGAAGTCATCTCCTTACCATTGCTGGAATGCAGAGGGTTGACAAAAGTCCCTGTATTTCAAAACTTTCGTTCCCCCTACTAGACAACATCTTAAGGTCGACTCCTAAGTTGGAAAATTTGATGATATTTCCTGATAGGACGGTATGTTTTCTATTCTTTTCTTACTTCAGGATATCATTATGTCAAATGTATATTGATCCCCTACAGCCTCAACAACTAACCTAATTTTTCCTTCTTTGGTATCTATAGCATAACCTCTTTTATGAAGACGAAGAGATTGATTTGCCGGAAGACAAGAAGTACCTCTCCATTGAAGAAAACATATTCAAAGTTTCCTTACAAAATTTGAAGAATGTCAAGGTTATGCCATTATGTAGTCATGCATATACATCTGACGCAACAGAGCTCCATCAATTCTTGAAGTTCTTACTTGAGCATGCAATAATTTGGAGAAACTGGTTATAGTGCCAGAGCAGAACGATTGCAACAATTGTTCTACTAATACCTCAAATCTGATGAAGCATTTATTTGTTACCTTTTCCAACAAGTACAATTATTTCCTTAGGACCAGTTAGTCATAATGTTTTCTATTCCAAGTATGTTTGAAACTCTATAAAGTAATTTCTTTAGTCACTTTTTAATGCGGATATCATTTGATGAAGTTACAAGTTACATTCAGGAGGATACCTTTCTAATCTTTTTTTGTATTTCTTAGAAACATGCATGAATATTTCTAGATGATGTACAAGTCACAAATTTAAGATTGTATCAAAATGAAGCGGCAAAAAACATAAATATGTATCTTCCATTAATTAAAGTAATTAAAACTTAGTTATGTACCCGCCATCAATTAGCACAAAAAAAAGTTGCTCATCCCTTAACCTAAGGTTTTTGTTCGTAAAAAGAAGAGTTGGTTGACATCTCTCCCTACAAGGATGGAAACAACCTTCCGGTTTTACTTGTTACCACACATCCGTTTGAGGCATTCCAACTTGGTGGGACTAGCAAAGAATGTGAAGCAGTGCATGGTACTACTTTTGTATACAACAACTCTAATCTGAAAAGATTTTGGAATAGAACACTACAAAAAAACACCAGATTTGTGGAGGTTTAATTTTGACATTACAATCAACATCCGCTAATTGTATTGAATTGAGGGGATTTCTTTACCCTCCGCTAATTTTATTAAATTTGCAGGGAATAAAGGGGGTTTCTATACCATTCGCTTATTTTATTACATTTGCAGCGGTTAAAACCTCCGCTACACTTAAAAATGAAAATAATAACTACAAAAATTAAACAAATAGATATTTTTAAGAGGTGGTGCTTGTCTTCTAAGTAAAAGAAAAAAAAAGTAAACTCTATTTCTCTTTAATGAACAGTGAACGCTCCCATTTCACTCTAATTTCTTTCTTACCCCACCTTTCATACCTATAAAAGTCACTAAGGCTTTGCTTCTTCCGTCTCCTTCAATGACGATTCCTCTTATGGAACTGACGATGATGTTGCCGCGTTGATGCTCTATGTTAAACTGTGGGTGGAAGATTGATTCTTTGATCGCTTAAATAAGAAGGGCATCACGTTCTTCGTCCACTGCCATTGATGGAACCAGTATCCATCCTAAATCAAAGAGGCGGAGGGTTAAGAAAGAAGAAATAACAAACAAATACTTTCAACCAATGGTGGAGCCAGGATATTCAGAAATGAGTGTCAATGATTGACCTTAAGGAGCCTTTGGAACACCTTAACCAACACACTAAACCATCTTGGCCTTGTGTTAGGGGGTGTCAGCATATATATATATATATATATATATATATATTTATTAATTCAAAATTTGACTTATATATAGTATAATTTTATGGCAAGGGATGTTCTCTGTAGTAGTTCATCGATTATAAAACTCAACTGCGATAACTGCAGAATATTAGAAGATTGCGTACTAGATTAGACATCTCTGAAGAGTTTAACGCTGGAAAGTTTGTTTTTTCGGGATGAACACATTAAACAAATAATGTCAAATTGTCCTTAATTGGAATCTTTGAACTACGTGAATTTTGTTGTTTTAATGGTTTGCACATGACTTCTCCAAAATGTACGCAACTGCAATTGATCCATCACGAATATCCTGACGGGAATTAGTATTTATTCGAAGGCGATACATGTTGCTCTGAAATTGGTGCTCCATATGTTGAACATTTAATGATTTTTGGTGATTTTAGTCATATGAAAATTAAGCTTGGGGACTTTTCATCTTTGAACCATGCCAATCTTGATCTCTACTGTGATGAATTTTATGAAATGGATGAAAACATACTGAAAGATCTTTTAGTAAACATTCGTTGTGGGAATGAGCTAATACTCTTATCCTGGTCGATCTAAGTCTGTTATTAGTCCCAAATGTCTCCAGTCTTTTTATGTTGATTGTGAATAGAGCTCCTGTTTTATCTTCTGCCTCATTCTTCTGTTTAGGTGATTTCAATTTTGATGTTGGAAGAGGAAGACGTCTTCTTACCGTTGATGTAAAGTAGATGGTTTACAATAGGTTCTTGTATTTCAAAACTTTCCTTCCCAGTGCTAGAAAACCTCTTAAGGTCGATTCGTAATTTGGAAAATTTGATGATATTTCCTGATTTGCTGGTATGTTTTTAATCCTTGATATGTTTATGTCAAATGTATATTGATCTCCTACTATAGTTGTTAAGCTTACCACCTAATATGATTTGTCCTTGTTCGGTTATTTGTAATACCATCCTTTATTTATGTATATAAGTTCATACCTGGTGATTAATTCCTAACTGTTCATGGGTGCTAAAGCCCAATTATAAGTGTGGAAGCATGTTAATAAACAAGTTGTTATGACACATGATATGGGAGTATTGGCTAAGAGTCATGATACCAAAGTTATAATTTCAGGACTTAGTCCAACTATAGCTTATGATATTGATTGAAAAAATGATAATGAGGATATATTGGTGATGCTTTGATAAGATGACCAAAGAAGAGGATCTCTCACCCAGGTAACTAAGTAGTGGAAGCAACAAAATAAAAAAGAAAACACATGGGAAGGCAGCATAGTTGGGATGATAAGGTGACTGAGAAATTTATTCCAAGGCACCTAGCACTGCGACTAGCAAAACTGAATGTTTTAGATTTACTTTTATTTTTATTTTTATTTTTAGTGTAAATGATATAATTCAAATTTCAAATCTATATTTTGACCAACATAAAATAATCCTCCCATTTTCTAGGTATTCGTTGAATTATGCCCGGAATGTGGGAAAATCTATATTTTTTTGTAGGTAAAGGAGATGAAAGGTCATCTCACATTAATGAAGTAACATACGCCTCCTCGTAATTAATGATCAAGGCATGTGGCGATTAGTGAGTGCACTAATATTTACCATCGGCTACCGAGGGAATGATTTACATTAACTTTTTGAAACCCATATGTACTTTGAATCTTTGCCATTCATTACACTTCTTAGGAAATTGACATTTAAGGGGTGGGAAGATCTGTTTCTTGATACGTCGTTAGGGATTTATGAAATTGAGGTGGGAGAGTTCTATACAAAGAGAGTTCATCTGTTAATGGGGTTGATTTGGTTTTTGATGATGTAAGACTTGGTGAAATCTTTCATCTTCCTACTGTTGGGTTAGCAGAGTATGTGTGGAGAAAGGATGAGATATGCTTGTTTACTTCAAAGTTTACCCAAGGGCGTGTGATTGTTAGACCTAGAAAGGTACTAAAGTGCTTCCTAGGGGTGAACAAAGACATGAGGCATCTTTTAGGAGCATGGGGATGGCTAATGCACTGGAATAGGAAGAACCAATTTCATGGCCTACTCTGATGATTAAGCATATGACAAAAAGGATATGATTAATCGGTCGACCCTCGCTGAATGCTCCTGCCTTCCTGATGACAATTCTGCTTCCGAACTTGCTCTCTGTGCTAATGGCCCTGTTTCGCAGTTTCTTGTTGATCTCAATGCTACAAGGAGTCAAAATGGGTTGCTTCAAACTGAAATTGGGTATCTACGAGCTGCTCTGGTTGAGTCTCAAGGGAAAGTCGCCAAACTGAATGACCAGCTCCTCTATCAGCAGCAGGAAATCAATGCTAATGTGGATACACTGTTGCAACTTCTCACTCCCTCAGTGCCCCCATCTGTTCCTCACCCTAGCACTGCCCTTAGATCCTTCTACCTTTATCTCCTTTTGCTGTTTTTAGAGACAATAACTATATTTGTTGTGTTTTGTGTGCTCAAAACAGTCTGTTGGTGCCTACTTTGGGCTTAATCAATGTGCTACCTGATTGATTGTGTATCTGTCTCACATATGCTTGCTCTGTATGTCTAATTGTTAGGATGAATAATATCATTGGATTGCAAGTTTCAGGTGTGTTGGGGCTTGTGTGTGTTGCCACTCTTGGCTCTGAGTTTGCTTTGATTCCTTGCTTGTTATTCGTAATCTTACCTTCTTTTTTATATGTCAAAAGGGGGAAGTATTGCATTTGTTTGTTGTGGCTATGTTGACTCTATTACAGGAAATAGGTATCTCATATGAAAGACATATTTTGTCATCATTAAAAAGGAGGAAATTGATGACTTGATAATACTCTGAGTAAAAGTTTTGGTATGGCAAAGTGAACTAGGTTCACAATCTTGTACCAGAACTGAGATAAAAGAACGAGAAAACAGTAAATACACACTAAAAGCAAAGACTCCTAAAAATGGAAAAGAAGTGCAGAAGACTCCTTATAAAAAAAGGAAAATTGTTTAGAGTAAAGAACTTTCCTTGTAGGATTCAACTAGGATTTAATCCTCCCTTATAAGAGGATCATGATCTATCGTTATCACACATACCATTCTTAATTAAATAAATTCAGCTGAACTTCCATTTCTATGTGGCATCTTTTGATACGTCAAACAGTCAAATCTTTATTTTGACCAACACAAAATAGTCCTCCCATTTTCTCTGTATTCGTTGAATTGTGCCTGGAATGTGGGAAAATCTATCTTTTTGTTAGGGAAAGGAGATGAAAGGTCTTCTCCCATTAATGAAGTAACATACACTTCCTTGCAATTAATGATCAAGGCATGTGGCGATCAATGAGTGGACCATTTTTTACCTCTGGCTACCGAGGGAACGATTTACATTAACTTTTTGAAACCCATATATACTTTGCATCTTTGCCATTCGTTATTCTTCCATTTTAAAAAATAAATCAAGCTTTCCCTTTTCTAGTTTCTATCATTTTTTCAACTCTTTCTCAACATTTGTTTTACTTATATATGTGGAGAGTTTAAACCCTACGTCACCTATTGAAAAAATATCTATCACCACTGGTGGTAATATTATTTTTACTATTATCATCTCCTCCCCTCTAATGGTCTCTATCGTCAAACAAAAGTGACTAGCATTTATTGACATCGACTCATATCATTTTGAGGACCTAGAACTCCATCCACAATCATACTCCTCATTTTTAGACTAAGAATCAAGATAATGTGTGCATGTAAAATTAGGCTTTTGGATTAATTCATACCCCAAAAGATATCTCAAAGGGATGAGGATTGAACAAGCCTTCTAAGGAGGCAATCCATCTCATTAATCATCGATGTGAGACTTTTTCATTCTTTAACACCCCATATCACGCCTAGGGATGGACAACTATTGAATGGATATATAATTTTAATTTGGAAGCCTGACATTAGGCCAAATTAGATGAACCCTGCCCTGATACAATGCAAAATTATAGGCTTTGGACCTAAGTCACACACCAAAAGCTAGCTTAAAGGGGGGAGGATTTTCCTAACCTTGTAAGGAGACCACTCATCTCATTAACTACTGGTAATGACCCTGAAAATCTAATGAATGAGTATTTGGTTGTAATTTGTTATGACTAAATACCAAAAGTAAGGACTGATTACACTTTGGAGAAGAAGAGCATCCGAGTGGAGACCCTAGATGACAACAATAGAACTTTTTGTCAAACAGTTAAGAATACTTTGGTATCTCGTGCAAAACTAATAAAATTCCTTTCCATGAATGAAGCAGTGTGTGGAAGATTGATTCTTTGATCGCTTGAACAAGAAGGGCATCCAGTTCTTCCTCAAACGCCATTGATGGAACCACTAATAATCCTCAACCGAAGAGGCGGAGGGTTAAGCAAGAGGAAAGAACAACCTAGGGATGGTGAGTGGAACAATAAATTTCCACAAGTGGCAGAGTCAGAATTTTCAAAGAGTGTCAATGATTGACCTTAAGGAACTTTTGCAACACCTTAACCACCGCACTAAACCTTCATGGGCTTGTGTTAGGAGGTGTTAGCACATGTTTATTAAATTATTAAATGAAAATTTGACCTATATATAAATTGTAATTTTCTGGCGAAAGGGTTTCACCAGACACCCCTTGGGCAAGGATAGCTCCGCCCCCTTGCTTCCAACATTCTCTCCTCAAGGAAGAAGCGGAAAGGAAAGGATTGCCATTTTCAAAAAGTAAGTTTTTGTCACGACCCAAAAATGAACGTGGTGAGACACGTCTAATCCTATTAAGACAAGTCAGCCTAAAATCCAACAATGTGAAAGAAGTGCAAAAATAAACTAATAATAATATAAGTGTAACACCAAAAAAAATTCTAAGTTAAGACCCGAACTATTCTTTATTTACATGAAAGGTCGTATCGAGTGATTCTTAAATTTACCCATTTGTGTAAAGGTCAATTCTTTATTGTGAGAATGATGTTGGATATCTATGAAGGTCACTAGAATCTCCTAGCACAAGTTGAGTTGAAAGTTTCCTTACCGATTAAGTTTTGATGTAAGATTCTAATTGGGTCAACTTCCAATGACCATATATCTTAGAATATAAAGAGTTACGTGGCCCATAACCTATCAAAGTAAAGGTATTTAAATCTTCTTTCCAATGCCGCCAATTTCGCAACAATTCAAGTTTTAAGTAAAAAATTATGACCATTATAGTAACCTGATACAGTGCAGTGATAGATTAGCTGACCGAAAAACATTAAAAGGGTCATTTTTGTCTCTTTACCTCTAAGAAAACCCTAAACGAATTTCTTGACTAATTAAATGCCCAATACAATAAGATTTTTATCTATTAATCCCTCATTCTCTTATCTCTCAAACCCTAAGGCAAAACCCTAAGGAAAAATCAAAGTAGAAGACTTTCCTTCCAGATTCTTTCAGTCTTTTTCAAAATTCTTCTTCAAGGTAAGTCATTCTCTAAGAATTTCATTCTTTCCAACTCAAATTCCTCCATACAATTACGGATCACTAATGAAAATTATAATTCTTGTCCATAGAGATTTCAAGAAACCAATTCAAGAATATTAAGAAAGGTTTTCTTGATTGTTCTCCTCAAGCTAGGGTTTCAAGACTTTTAATCAAGTTCTTCTTCAAGATTCTTCAAGAACCTTGTTCTTCTAGGTATGGAAGACTATCATAGTATTGGACTAGTTTGTCCTCATGCCCTACATCTACTTTAAAATTAGTAAAAGAATAATCTAGGATTCTATCCCTGGATTTGAGTATTCTTGAGATGAGTTGATTTTGTGTTCTTGAGTTCCAAATTCTTTTGAAATTATATTCCTAATTATTGAATTGCTACATATCATGCATTAAAATTCTTGAGTTGATTCATTCATGTCCATATTTCAACATGAACCATATGAATTGAATATTCTTGATATGAGTAGTATCGTTGAGTTCCGAGTTCTTGAGTCCTTGAGTTCTGAGTACTGAGTTTCCGTATTGCTATTAAGACTCATGAATTGTGTCGTTCATGTCCATAATTCCGCATGAACCATATGAATGGAGTTATAAATTTTGAGAAGCTTTTTAAAGCCAACATTTGAGTTCTAAACTGTGTTTTTGAGAAAGTAAAGATGAGTTTTGAGAAAGAATTTTTAAAACTAGATTAGTATGGCAGTTGAGTATGTCATCAATTTTTAAGCAGTATGGTATCTAGATATATCATCAATGTTTATGCAATATGACTTCCTGAGTCATCAATGATTATATCACAATATGATTTTGATATATTTTTGAGAAAGAATTTTCAAGTATGAATTGAGTAAGAGTATAAGAGAACTAAGTATTCCCAAAGGTATTAGTTTTTATACTGATAAAAGAGAAACTTTAATTTCTAAATGAGTTATGAGTTCAAAGATATTTCAAGAGCAGCTACCTCTTTTAAGAGGATAGTTTAAGCAATTATCTCAAATCAAAGGAAGAGTATATTTTCAAACATTGAGCAGGAGTATATATTATTGGGAGTAGTATTGAGCATCGATATGTGGATGAGTTCAGCCAACTCACATTCCTCCACTACTAAAAAACTACCAAAAAACGACGGCCAAAATCGACGGACTGTGTCGCTTTTTTGGTCAAAATTGACGAAAAATGACTGATATACCATGAGTTTACGGTATTTTTAATACATTTTACTTAAGAGTTGTGCGTGTCTAGGGCCATTCTGTATTGGTTTTTATATTTTTTTTATCATGTTTGCAGGAAATAAGTTCAGATGCAGAAGTTGAGAGACACAACTGAAGAATGTGCAGAAAAGGGCATCTACAGATGTGATTGACGGACCATAGGTCCAATCACATTCCATAGATGGTGATAGTAGATGAACGGGCGAGGATTGAAGGAGACCAGGGAATACTTGACTAAGTGTGGAACCACGGTTGCAAATGACAGACCGTAGATCGACCTATGGGCCTTATTGTAGTTCCGTCAAATCATTCAGAGAGGGGATTCCAGTACCTAATTTTCAAGATTCTAAGTATGGAGCTACGGAGAAGGATCCACAGACCGTTGATCATACCACTGTCCGTACTGTTGATCCGTCGATTGAGTCAGAGAGTGAATATTTTGAAGCTGATAATATTGCCTAAGTCCTGAGCCACGGAAGGGACCTACGGACCGTAGGTCAATCCACGGTCCGTAGGTCAGTGTCGTAGATCGAAACCGCGTCCTGAAACATTATTTCCTTATTTCGTTTCCTTTTTAGTTAGGACTTGTTTTTCTATATATAGGGCATGTAAACCTCATTTTTGGCGGTTAGACTTTATTATTTTAGTTCTAGTTTCTGGCGTTGGAGATTAACTTGCAATTTTAGCAATTCTTGATTTCCTAAGTTCGTTTTGAAGATTTTGACTTTGAAATTCAAGTTGAGATTCTGGGGTTCTTCTATTCAATACGTAAGTTCATGATTTCTTTATCTAAAAATATGAATTGTGTTCTTGCTACTATGGGTAAATAAATCCACAACTAGGATTGTGGGAACCATGAGCGATTAACAACGTATGAATAGTAACTAAGTAATTCTTGAATAGTGTTATTGCATGCATTGATAATTCTTTTATTTAGAAGTCTTTTTAATGAGTGCACGTGTTAGAACTCGGCTTGTTGCTACTTGCCGGACCAAGGAGGTAGTTAATAAGAAAAGAATTATCAACATAGATTTAGTGTGATACTATCTAATAGTCTA
>JAJOOS010020895.1:0-15385 GCA_029582725.1 Solanum chiquidenum | reverse complement strand
ATGGAAATAGGGCAAGTACATCGACCTAACTGATGGCTATGAGACTATACCTCTGAATGAAGAGGAAGTATTGCTGAAAGAAAATCCCGTGAAAGTGATGGATATGTTAACACCATTCTGATTTGGTGTGAAATTTCAGCATGGGTGGAAATTAGTAACCTAAGTTGTGGTAGTATCCTAGTACTACCCATGGAAATAGGGCAAGTACATCGACCTAACTGATGGCTATGAGACTATACCTCTGAATGAAGAGGAAGTATTGCTGAAAGAAAATCCCGTGAAAGTGATGGATATGTTAACACCATTCTGATTTGGTGTGAAATTTCAGCATGGGTGGAAATTAGTAACCTAAGTTGTGGTAGTATCCTAGTACTACCCATGGAAATAGGGCAAGTACATCGACCTAACTGATGGCTATGAGACTATACCTCTGAATGAAGAGGAAGTATTGCTGAAAGAAAATCCCGTGAAAGTGATGGATATGTTAACACCATTCTGATTTGGTGTGAAATTTCAGCATGGGTGGAAATTAGTAACCTAAGTTGTGGTAGTATCCTAGTACTACCCATGGAAATAGGGCAAGTACATCGACCTAACTGATGGCTATGAGACTATACCTCTGAATGAAGAGGAAGTATTGCTGAAAGAAAATCCCGTGAAAGTGACTTCCTTGTCCCACAATCAGTTCATGTTCGAACATCCCTCGAGACACGAGGTGGCTATGGTTAAGTACATCGACTATGGGAAATGAAAGTATGAAACTAAATCCTAAGTCAAGAACTTTATAT
Organism: Solanum chiquidenum; assembly: GCA_029582725.1. Taxonomy (NCBI): domain Eukaryota; kingdom Viridiplantae; phylum Streptophyta; class Magnoliopsida; order Solanales; family Solanaceae; genus Solanum; species Solanum chiquidenum. The sequence goes on along the minus strand of JAJOOS010020895.1, from coordinate 14,597 downwards.
ACCGAATGGTATAAATGTAACTATTAATCTACTATCGTGTTATCGGTTAACCCGTTAAGAACCAGTAACCCGATATAAGAAAAAACCAAAACCGTTACCAAAACTGCTAAATCAATACCGATAAACCAATAACTTTTTTTTGATTCGGTTATTCGTTTTGGTTTGGTTTTGAACAGTCCTAGTTGGGCTAGAATTAAAGTGAAGGGAGACGGAGAAACTTCCCAAACAAAAGTAGAAGCAGAAAGTGATGGATATGTTTACACCATCCCGATTTGCTATGAAATTTCAGCATGGGTGGAAATTAGTAACCTAAGTGGTGGTAGTATCCTAGTACTACCCATAGAAATAGGGCAAGTACATCTACCTAACTGATGACAATGAGACTATACCTCTGAATGAAGAGGAAGTATTGCTGAAAGAAAATCCCATGAAAGTGACTTCTTTTTCCCACAGTTGGTTCATGTTCGAACTTCCCTCGAGACAAGAGGCAGCTACGGTTAAGGATGGCGAATGGTTTTGGAACGGTCGGAGGCTAACCGTAAACTGGGGGTCTCCGATTATGGGTACGAAGTAAGCTAATCAGACTTTAGGTTATGTCTGGATCAAAGTTTTTGGGGTCCTGCTTCATGCTTGAACAATTTTATAAGTTTGAAGTTATGAATTTGGCCAAAGCTGAAACAATTTCTTGGAGGCAAAAGTCCAGATGTTTGTGGTTAAGGATGGAGACAGAAACACAGTATTTTCAAGCAATGGCCAACTCTCATGGGAGATATGACAACATAGATAAACTGAAGGCGAGATGGAAATAATTGAAGACGAAGTGCAAAAAAGGAGGAGGTACTACCAGAATCTATACACTCAAATTAAAGCTTAGAGGCCTACTACCAATTTTGAAGATGTGCCCAACTTTTTGAGATTGTTTTTTTGAGAATTATGTGCTCAACTTATCAGGCGATGATACAGATATGCTTGAAAAAACTTTTGATGAGGAGGAAGTTCACTCCATCATTCAGTCCCACGCTCTTGACAAAGCCCTAGGATCTGATGGTTTCACTATGGTTTTGTTTTAAAGAACATGGGGTGTTTTCAAGCCAGAAGTGGTGGGAGCTCTCATAGATTTCCATCAGAATTGCCATATGATTAAATCATGCAATGCCTCCTTTATTGCACTGATATCTAAAAGGAAAAGAGCTATGGTATTAGAACACTATAAGGTCAATTAGCCTCATTGGCAGTATATATAAGATTGTGTCTAAGCTTTTGGCTGAAAGACTTAATAGGATTATTGACAAGCTTGTTTCAACACATCAGAATGTCTTCATAAAGCACAAGCAAATTACAGATGCAACTTTGGTAGTAAACAAAGTGCTAGATTAGAGGGTTAAAAGTGGTGAACCTTGTGTGATCTGCAAACTTGACTTTGAGAAGACATTTGATCAGCTCAATTGGTCTTACCTTATTTCTATCCTACGGAAGGTGGATCAGATGGATCAAATTTAGTATTTCAATGATGAAATACTCAGTCATTGTGCATAGAGGACCAATGGGCTTTTTCTCTACTCAAAAAGGAATCGGACAAGTGTATCCCCCCTCTCCCTTTCTGTTTATTATAGGATGATGAATCAGTCTAATCAGCAGATTGATAATTGGCCTTGGAAAGATATTTGGAGAACTAATATCCCACACAAAGTAGCTTGTTTTGTGTGGCTCTTGGCTAAGGAAGTTGTCCTCACCCAGGACAATTTAATGAAAAGAAAGACCACAATGTGTCCCAGATGCTTTTTGTGTGGAGTTTAAGAAGAGACCATTAGCCATCTATTACTTCATTGCAAAGTGACAACATTTGTGGAGAATTTTGTTTAACCTGAAAGGCATATCCTGGATCATGCCTGGAAAGATTATAGAAGCTTTACGAAGTTGGTAGGAAGTAGGATCCATGGCAAAGAACAGAAGTAGATGGAGAATTGTCCTTGCTTGCATCCGGTGGACAATCTGGAAGGAGAGGATTTCAAGATGTTTTGAAAATATAGAGAGTAGTATGTAGAAGATCAAACTGAATTATGTTCTGCTATTATGTTTTTGGTCTAAACAGATATACTCAGATGATACTGATTGTATTATTGATGTTCTAGAGTCAATATAGAGGTAGATCAGTTTAGCTTCTGGAGTACAATTGTAAACTTGGTTGTAGTACAACCCATATGCTGTTTACCCACTTATACACATATACACAATTCAAAAAAGAAGGGCCACTTGTACACATATATATACAATAGTTACCAGTTACTTGTTCTTACATTGTGAAGTGACTAGACAACTTTAGAACATATTTCTAGCTCTAGCATTAGCAGGGAAACACTGGGTTATGCCAAACAATACAAGGAAATGCTGTCATGCTAGAATAAAAGGAGAAGACCTTCAAGTCAGAAAAAGTAGAGGAATTCGATCCTTGCATGTATATGGTGAATTGTATGAAAATTAGGGACTCGAGATTTTCAGTCAAGGTAGCTCCTTTCAGAAGATAAAATTGAATTGCTTGCTTATGCAAAAGACTCAGAAGCTAACACTAGATGTTCTTGGATATCTGTAAGAAAGAAATTTTTTGCTGTATATTTTTGGATCATGCCCCTGTGATTATGGCCAGCACAACCGCTGTGCTTTTGAATATATAAAATTTGTTACCATCTGAGAAAATTTTTTATCTCGTTGTGTCTTGTTAGTAAAACCTTTTATAAATTCATGTATCAATCTGTTTTACTGCAGCTGTGTCACACCTAATTGTGGTTGGAATTTTTTAGTTCATGCACAGCAGGCCTTTGGGGGAGGATTATTGGGACAAAACTTTGTTCATATGTAGGTCCCATAGCTAGTTAAGATTATTGTTTGGTTTGCCTTTTCATCATTGATCTCCTATTCCATTTGGCAGAATGAACTAGCTATTTTGGAATTCATTCACCTCTTAGTTGAAACTATGGATCGTCATTTTGGCAATGTGGTAAGTTTGTGAATTAAGTTGATTATTTTTTGGAAGTCAGTTGGGATGTTTTGCTTTCTGGTTTATTAATTTTCCAATTCAATAGTGCGAGCTAGATATCATGTTTCATCTTGAGAAAGCGCACTTCATGCTGGAGGAAATGGTAATGAATGGGTGTATTGTTGAGACAAGCAAGGCAAATATTCTGACTCCAATTCAACTAATGGACAAAGCATCATAAGAATCCACTCTTATGCACAAAAGGTTTCGAAGCATCATGGTGAACCATTTGTTTTGTGAAGTGTTCCTTCTTTGATTGGTTTGTATGAGGAAAACAATCTTTATTTCCATTACCATTGCTTGCTATGCATCTGCTTTGACAACATATAAGGAGGATAAATTGCTTTGGTTATTTTACTTGTTTGACTTGGAGTTCTTGATAGTATGTTACTGGTTGTTACTTTTTGGCCTTTCAAGTGTTTGTTTTACAGGCTGGTTTATTGGGTGCTTTCCCGATAAACCACTCAGTTTCCATGGTAGGTAAGAGGAAAATATTACACAACTGTTTTCATTACTTTTTTGTAGAACCAAAGCCATTTATTCAAATGAGTAATAGTAGAATCTTCCTTGGCCAGTCTTCTATATAGGCTGCCTTTTTAGTTGAAGTTCCTATATTGATTTTTTCTTTCTTTCTATTATGAATCCCCTTTTTCTTCGCTCTTCCAGAACTGATACAGAAAATAGGTGCTTTTTCTACGTTTACCTTAGTTACTGGGGGATTTCTTCCCTAGACTAAATAATTGCATACCTTAAGCCGGTATCATTTCGCCTGAGCTGGGAACTCCTATTTACCTTCCTACATATATTCCTTGGACTAAGAAGACTTGTCTTCCTCTTTCATATCCACTTTTGTTATTCTGCTCCTTGAACTCATGGTTGTTTATTAGTTTACCTCCCATCGCCACCAATCACAATAGCTAACTGTAAAATTTTTAAGAGAAGAAAAATACACTTGGCCGCTCAAAGTCAAAGGTGGTTTAAGCATCGTATTTTGGATGCCTTGCAGAATTCCTGAACAATAATTCGAGTCATGGAAAACATTGCGTCTCTTTTGGTTGAATATAAATACTAGTTGGAGCGCGAGGAGTTTATGAGGGGATATTTCTTAAGCTGTTTAATTTTTTTTCCATTTTATTGTTGATAGATGTACTAGTGGAAGGGAGACCATATAGCTCCTAATAAATATTTTACAGTATTTTTGCGTTTGTTTGTGTACAATTGCACACGCAAGTATATGCTGAGTTCAGATGTTGTAATCACAAGGACTTGTAAAATTGATGGTCTAATTGGAATTCTTATTTCAACTATTCCTAGAAACAAATAATTCTTGAGTTTTTATTATTCAAAAGGTAACTAAGAAAACAATAAAACTTGTAGTAAGCTAGGAAACGTTTGTTTTAATAGAAAAGTCTAGGGTCTTGGCAGTTTAAATATTTAGTTTAGTCTTTTAATAGTCACATTTATTTACCTGAGTTATTTGTTGCATGTTCATTACTTATTGAGCATCTTGCCAAAAACTCTAAGACTACTCAACTATTTTTGACGTCTATATTATATGATCGTCGGTTAATAATGAAGTGCATTTACATTCTGTATGTATGAACTGAGCAAGACTAAAGGGTATATTACTATCCTCACTAGCGAATCAATTTCCTCTACCTATAAGGTTCACAAACAAGTTCTACTTATTACGCCCACTATTACCTTTTTAAAGTTCAATTAACGAGCCACAAATAATATTTTATAGTTGGCTAAAAAATAAAATGTTACAAACCAAGAAGAATTAAATAACTCAAAGATGGAAAATTCAATATTTATAAGCTACTGTTAAATGTCAATCATGTCAATGGCAAAACCCTAGAAATAGGTAGTGTAGCTACTCATAAGATGATACGAACCATGTGATTACAAGAAATATTGAAAATTAATGTGTTGCTCTTCAAAAATCATGTAAAAGACCAATTTATAGAGTCAGGTGTAAGACTGTAAAATTTGATTCGAAAATATATTAATCAAGATTGAAATATGTCACAAAAATCATGGTATTTGATTTCAATATATGAGTGATATAATTTCTATGAATTTTCTGATTCTTGTTTTCAAATATAAATTTAAGAGCCTTTGAGCTTGATTTTTAATTTGGATGAACTTGTTCTTCATTTGTACTTGAATTCAAGGGTCGATCTTTGAGCTTAATCTTGAATCTTCATCTTGATCTCTAGAACTTGTAAAAATATGTTTCAGTGCTTGAACACATGTAGCTTGTAGAAAAAATTGCAGTGTTTGATCCACGAGCTCTCTCTGGGTTCTTGTTAGAATTTTGGTGATTTTTTTGAATGATGAGGATCCCTATTTATAGTTGTAGAATGAAGGAGGTGTGATGAAGAAAAGTTTCTTTCGGCCAATCATAGTTAAGTGACATGGCAATATTTGATTTACCGGAATATGTCACTTGCACACATGTGACACATTATTATTGATTTTTGATTTGGCTAGGCATGTTATGTCATTTTGACATGTGACGTGATCCTATTGGCTTCTATATTTGACTTGACATGCCGCGACATCTTACTCCATTTTCTTATTAACAGACCAATTCTGTTCAAGAGAAAATTGGCCTTCTTCATTTTTGACATTTATATATTTTGAAATAGTTCACCAATTTAGTGCTTTATTTGTAGAGTCAATCTTTCTAGAGAAGCAGTCTTCTTGAAACACCAAGCGTGAGTCCTTATCCTCGAGTGCATTTTTTTGCCTTTCCGCGGAAGCAATTCCCTATCTTGGCCACAGTCAAGCTTCCCAAGAAGACTCTTAAGTTTTTTTTTTCTTTTTAGAGAGTCGGTCTATTTTTCGATAAAGTGAATGCTCGAATTATTTTTCTCACACTCACAAACTTGGCTAAGTTTGTGCACTTACAACACTGCATAATGATTACATGATTAACCAAGGATGCACTTCACCTTCCCTCCCTAAGCCATCACTTTCCCTTGTCAGTCACTCGCACAAGGGTAGGTCGCTGACGAAGTATAAGATAATGAAGCAAATTGGAATCTGCCCTCATCCGCAATGATGACCTATGTAGTAACAGGTCTGACATATGAGGAGTATGAAAGAGTGATTCGACATGATCTTCGAAAAAAGGAAAAGAGCAAAGGAGCATCCTCGAATCCTGATCAATCCCCTAAAGCTGGAAGATTACACATTCAATCATTGAGCGGCACATGTACAGTCTTTCCTTTTATCCCACGAAATATTTCAATTGATTTTTTTTTCAAGCATTGCAACTACTTTATTTCTCTTCCACTAACTTCCCATGGAAAACATAAAGCACCAACAACATCCGAGATTACTAGATAGAGGAGAGACCTGTAGAAAGTTGAAAGTAAGAAAGTTTAGTTAAATGAAAGTTCTTTCAACATTTGTATATGCCTTTCTGATAAAGAGAACAAAACTTCCTCCTGTGTGGAAGTTTATCTTTATTCGCTGCTCTTGCTCATCAAGTAGGCGCTTCATGCTTTGCTCTTACCATTAAAGTCAAGGTCATGGTTTTTCTCTAGTCAGAGTTCTATCTGGCTTTCTACAAGGAAAGCAAGAGACGAGTATAGTGATAACACTCAAACTACTCTCAAAATAAATTCAAAGATTAAGCAGCCGTTCTCAATAAAAATACCAAACTAAGAGTCGGGATCGAATCCCACAAAGAATAGTATAATAAATTTGAATGATTTAATGATAAGAATTCAAGTAAGAAATTTAGAATGCAGACTTGTTCATTGTAGTAGGTTAAGACAAATGGGTAGATGATTCCACCAATTTTACTAAAAGAGTTTATTGTAACACCTCAGAATTCAGATTTTTTTTTGTGAGTTAAGTATGGTGAAAACAACTTTTGATTTGATACTTGAATGTCTAGGCTTTTTGTGCGATATTTCATGTACCTACGTGTTGATCATTGCTAACTAGAACATGAATTTATTGACTGAATGGTAGAGAGTGGAAGCATGTGTCAGGAGTGTGTGAGTGTTTGTTTAAAGTCTGACTCTGTATGTATAAGCTAAAAATTTCTTAAGTAGTCTTTCCTAGATTCTTAGATAGCTAGATAGGAAAGGATCATAGACCATTTTTGTTATATAGCCCCCAATAGCCAAAAACATATACCAAATGAAATCACGAACCCTTTGAACCCTGTTTGAGCCTTGAAATTGATTTTTGTTTGTCAGTGGTCACCATGATTTGATGTCATATCGTTGGTTCTCCAAAGGCAAGATGACACAACTCAGGCCAAAATCCTAAGTTGAAAGTGGGTATGAGAAAAATTAAGAAGAAAAAGTTTATCATTGTCATATCCTTGATTTTTTCGAAGGCACTAAACCACAACACAGAATAAAAATGGTTATATAAATATATATATATATATATATATATATATATATATATATAAAAGTGAAAATAAAAAAGAAAAGAAGAAAAGAAAATGATGTGGTTGCCGAGATGCGAGAAAGAAAGAAAAGTCGAAAATGCCTAAACAAGAGTTGTGTGCAAAATAGTAACTTTGGGGGACCAAGTTAATCTAGTCACTCATATTCGTAAATATTTCATTCCCTAACCCGAGCCAACATCACAAGTCGATAAAGTCCTATAGTGATCCTATTCCGGTTGTTTGATAATTTATGTGTTGAAAATAAGAACAAGCCTATGGTCTGTGTATTTGTATTGTCAGAAGTTCTTTTGGAGAGGGAGTATATCTGTCAGTCCCATATCTTATCTGAAATCATGTGTGAGGGACTTCTTTGAAGTGAGGGCACTATGTTTGTATTTGCTAGTCGTTTAAGTTGACTGTAAGATTGTAACTTGCATAAACATGATTGACTGTGTGTTATGAAATGTCGTCTCCCATAGATCCTTGCATGTTAGCTATATGATTTTGGGTGTAATTTTTTGTGGAAGTAGTTGTTGCATATCTTTGATAATTCTCTTATTTGAACGTCGGTTATTGGTCATTTTCATCGCCTGAGGACAAGCAATGGTTCTAAGTTGAGGGTGTTGATGTGTTGTGAACTTGTAGCACATTTGACTTCCAAAACCAAGGATTATTGCAAGTAACCAAGCATTCAATGTGTAGGAAAAAACTGTTAAAAAGTAGTTGGATGAGAAAGCTTGAAATTGGAATAAAGTAGTTGAGGATGGAAGGCTAAGCGAGTCGTGTATCTATGTATTGTCTGTGAACCTGACCATGAAGTTGGCCTGAAAAAGAAAATGCCAAGTGCAACTGAACAAGACCCTATATAGTCCGCAGTGACTTAAACGAGAGGGCCAAGCAGCCGTGAAGTGGCAGGCTAACATCAAGTCAAAGTTCACTCTGAAGGATAAGATAATGAGGCTGAGGACGGGTCGTATAGTAGTTTGTGGAAAGCTAAGGCAGAAGCTGAAGAATTATTTCTAATTTTTGGATCACGAAAGGCTTGAACGGACCGTGAAGAGCTTCATGGGCCGTTTACCTATCCGTAAATGTTGTCGACAAGAACACTTTCCTACTTCGTCTAGGACTCATTTTTAAGACTATGATTAGTTACTTAGGATTTTATTTTCTATTATCATTAATATTTTGAGACAAGTTTTTATCGCAGAGATGATACCTTTCTTATTTTGATTTATCTTTTGGATAATTGATCAATGTTTGATCTTGGATTCGAGTTCTTAATCAAGATTGATTGGTTTTCATTATTGTAAGTTTATTACTTCTAAACTTTCATAGATGTTTCTCAATTTTTTTTTGAGAACACGAGCAGCGAAACACCATAACTAGGGTTGTAGGAACCATGATTAGGGCGCAACGTTAAAATCAACCACGGACGAGTGTCAATTAAAGTTTTGCAGGCTTCATTTCTATTTACGTATTGATTAATTTCTAATGACACGTTAGAACATGTCTGTACTCATTACTTGCTCGAGAGATAAGGATATGATTAGAAAAATCTACAAATGAATGAACTCCACAATCGAATAACTTGTTTAAAAGATTTGAGCCTAGGAGGGAATAATTTTCTTTACGAGTAAGCAAAAGTTAAAATTTGAACACTCTAAGACCCATAGAAGATGAGTGATATTCTCCTAATAGGACTGATAAGCATTTAGGTGTACTTAACTTGCTAGATAATGCATGCATGTATTAAGAGACTGTTATTTGTGTAAAATCTTAGTTGTAGTCTGAATGTCATGGGGTACACGATCCGGTCTATTCTAATTTATAATCGAACTCTGGAACTATCACATGGTACTATTATAACTGGATTTTAGTTACTATTAGTCACTTGAACACTAAATCAAAACTCAATTTACTTTACACATTTAGTTTTAGTTCTGGGAATATCAACTGCAACTGAACATAAGAACTAGTAGACATATTTATTTTGTAATTCCCTGTGGGATAGACCTCAACTCTTGTTGAGTTAAGTAATTGACTTCGATAGTTATTACTTCTTAAGTGAAGTGTAAGTTTGGACGTATCAGTTGGGGAGTAATGGGACTTGGCGATGAGTTGATTTGTTCATATTGAATGATCCTAATGATGAAAAAGGAGAAATAAAAGGCAACTTGAATTATATATTGAAGTGTGATGTGTTGAGAATTATTTGAAAGGTTTATTGATTCATTGTTGATGTTGTATCATGATTTTGTTGTTGTGAATTGTGCGTTGATATGGAAATGGTAATCTCCTTACTATTTGTGTGAACATGCCTATTTGTGTTGATTATGAGACACGATTATAATAAGTGTTTTGTGAATTGATAAAAAATAAAGAATTATAGAGGATGTACCATTTCTAGATATGTGTCGTTTGCCGCGATGGATATATTAATTCGAGGGACGTGTCACGTGCCGCAATGAATATATTGATTTGAGGGACATGTCACACACCATAAGAGATATATTGATTCGAGGAATGTGTCACGCACCGTAATTAATATATTGATTTGAGGGTCGTGTCGTATGCTGCAATGGATGCATGGATAAATATGTTCCCTATGGGTCCCGGACCGAGAGACAATTGATATGCGTCACTGCGTCATACTTGCATCACCATTCTTAGCATTGCATTGCATATCTTTATCATTTGTGAACTAGTGAGTGCCTTTTTGTGGAACTTGTGATTAATGAACTTGATCTCGTGTATTGCTGATCTTTAATTGTTGGAGTCTTTTTATTGAGCTATGTGCTATATAAATTGTGAACTGCTAGGTTTTGCTGGTTGTAGTTGTGGAGGTTTGATTGGTGTGGTAGGAGTACCTGTATTCTATATTACTTAACTTTGTGTTTATGTAACACCCCAGAAATTTTTTGAGCACCTTGAGTTCGAGAAATAACTAAATTGGAAATAGCAAAATCTAAAATTTTGCAAGTTAAGCTAAGTATGAGTTTTGGGTCAACTTCAAATGACCATAACTCCTAGCTCAGGATTAGTTAGGTGTGCTACCAGATACCGTAGGGAAGATATTTGAATGATCTTTCCAACGCTGCCAAGTTTGCTAAGTTTCGAGGTCAGATGAGTGAGATATGACCTTTTGAAGTTAGGCTGTCCAGTTAAGGAAGGTTAGCCGAAAATAATAAGGGGTATTTTGGTCTTTTCCTTACTAAATAAGTTTTAATTCATTTTTAGTAAGGTTTTAAGGGTATAATCCTATTAGGTTCAGTTTTATAATCCTAAAATTAGCCTAGGGTTTTAGTTGAGAGTTCAAGAAGAGAAGAGAAGAGAAAAGAAGAGAGGATCAAGCGTTCGTCGAGATTCTTGCGTCTTGTTGCGTATTTTCGCCATGGGTTTGATCCCTAAGAGGTATGTGAGATCACATAGCGTTGGGTTAGTTCACCCACATGCCAAGCATGTTTAATTCAACGTATTTTCGTCCTAAAAAGATTGAGAATTTGATGTTCTTGATAGTTGTTCTTGAATTGATTTCGTTCTTGAATATGAGTTGGGATTAAGGAGTTTCTAGATGTTTAAGTGTTGTGTGGGTTAGATTTTGTGTATATGATTTGGGTACATAAATTTAAAGTGAATTTGAGAAAAAAAAATCTATTTAAAATGATTTAGGATCAGAAAACAAGGTAAAAAAATCATCAGATTGCGTCTAAGGGAAGGCTGGCGCGACGCCCCCCCATAGCGCTAGGCAGGCTGGGGCGGCTCTCCAGCAGTGCGCCAGATTTGAGTCCCCGTAAGTTGGGGCTGGTGCGGTGTGCCAGGGATGCGCCTGGATCGGCGTTTTTCACCAGTTTTTCGTCGTTTATCCTATTAGGTTGTTCTAAGGTGTCCTAACACTTTCCATTGATTCTAACTACTCTAAATGACTTCTAAACATCTTGAAACCAGCCATAAACATGAATCATAACCTTGAATCCATAAATTCAAATTCAAGGGAAAGTCAAGAGCCAAGTCTAGGAAGTTCTTAGAGTCTTTTCAAAAAGTCTTTTTGCAAACGTTTTAACTTTGTTTTAAGACTTAAGTTGTGAGTTTAGTAAAGAGTAAAGTTGAAGTTCATTTCTTCAAAAGTATATGGGGACTAGGTATTCCCAAAAGAGTTTAAAATGTTTTCACTTTCAAATAAGAACAGAAACTGAGAATTTCAAAGAGCCTTCGGGCTAGTTTTCAGGAAAGATAAATAACTTTCTAAATGAAGCAAACAGGGAAACTGAGATTTCCAAGATAGCCTATGAGCTATGTTTTTGATCACTAATCTCAAACCACAGAAGAAGTTGTTTTTTAAAAAAAATGTATGAACTAAGTATATTTTTGGGAGTAGTATTGAGCACCGATATGGGGATGCGAGTTCATATTAACTCAAGTCTCCATAAACCATGTAGCCATCATGGGTAGAAAAGGGTCATACTTTTTAGATGAATCCTTTTCACAATAGACTAGTGGATCCACTTAGTGAGTTAGCTTTCTATATCACATCAAGGTATAGGATGGACCTCGGCAACGTGAGGTAAAGCGATGTATCATCACTATAGTTCTTAAGTGATGGTTGTCGGTTAGAGAAACTCCCACAGTAGTAGTTTCATGGTTCCTCAAGGGGTTCTGCTTAGTGTGAATGGGGGTATGAGACTTCATTCATGCATTGCACAAGTAGACTTTGAGAGGGAGCATGGTATGTCTTCTATGAATTTATGATTATGAGTTGACATCATGTTTTAAACAGTTTTCCTTTTCTTTATATTGCACTTGTTTTAAACTGCTTTATAATGAAATGAGTTTAGTTAAGTATTCATGAGTTGAGTATCCAGAGTTGAGTATTTCAAGTCGAGTATCATATCTTTGAAGTCGAGTATCTAATATCTGAGTTGAGTATCTTATCCTTGAGTACTTATGAGTTGAGTAAATTTGAGTAGTTTTGAGTATCCCTGAGTATTCCTTGAGTTGAGTAAGTTTGAGAAGAGGTAGGTATGTTTCCATTTATTTTTTTCAAGTTTCAAGCTTATGTTATGCTTTAGAATTCCCCTTACATGCTCGTACATTCCACGTACTGAGCCATTTGGCCTGCATCTTCTCATGATGCAGACACATGTATTCAAGATCTTTAACAGGAGCTTCGTTGATACATCCGAGAGTTCGAGTTAGCTATGGTGAGCCTCCTTGTTTCCGGAGGATTTCATTTACCTTTCAGTTTAGTCAGGATGTCGTGGGTCTTGTCCTGACTTCCATCTTTATCAGTTAGAGGCTTCATAGATAGTCAATATAGTTGAGAAGTCTGTATTATTCATTTATTTTATTAAATGTTTTAAAGACTTAAGTTGCCAATTTTGGGGATAGTTGAATATATTTTATTATTCAGAGTTTTCATTTGAGTTAAAGTTTGAATTTTAGTTTTATTAACTTTTATTTTAGTTTTTAAGCTTTGTATGCTTGAGTTAGTCTTCCGCTTGAAGTCAGCCAGGATGAGGGTTCGCTTGGGGACCAACAATGGTTCTCGAGTGCCGGCCACGTTCAGGGTGTAGGCTCGGTTCGTGTCAAACTTGATATCAGAGCACAGAGTTCAAGTGTCCTAGGTGTCTATGAAGCCGTGTCAAGTAGGATCTTGTTTATGATTGTGAGGGCCCCACTTCTATAAATGAGGGACTACAAACATTTAGGAAAAGTTTCCATTCTTTCATACTCTTAATTGTGCAATAGAGCTATGTCATAGAGATTTATATGGCTGGCAACAGAACCGGAACCGAGACGACCGATCCGGGATGGAACCGGTCACCATGGACCGGAACCGTACCGGAACCGAGACGGACCGAAACCGGTAATTCCAGAAAAAATATACTATACCCGTCCCGGACCGGTATCGGACCGGACCGGAAACCGGGTCCCAACGTATATATTTAAATTTTTTTTTTATTAAAATTAAAAAATTAGGAACATTACTCAAATAATATTAAAACTTTTATAATTTTAAAGTTTTAAATACAAACTTTCAAACTTTAAAAGTATAGAAGTTTAAATTTCACACTTTAAAAGTTTGAAAATTTAAATAATAAAATTCAAACTTTAAAACTATAAAAGTTTAAATTTCACCCTTTAAAAGTTTGAAAGTATAAATTCAAACTTTGAAACTATAAAAGTTTAAATTTCACCATTTAAAAGTTTGAAAATTTAAATTCAAATTTCAAACTTTAAAACTATAAAAGTTTAAATTTCACCCTTTAAAAGTTTGAAAATTTAAATTCAGATTTCAAACTTTAAAACTATAAAAGTTTAAATTTCACCATTTAAAAGTTTGAAAATTTAAATTCAAACTTTAAAACTATAAAACTATAAAAGTTTAAATTTCACACTTTAAAAGTTTGAAAATTTAAATTCAAGAGTCAAGACAATAAAAAAATAATAATTAAGGCGAATAGCCTATACTTTTATTAATATTAATTAAATAGTACAAGTTGAATTACAAAATATTAGTACAGTAATCTACACAGCCACCTTCTAGGAAGGGCTCTGTTTGAATTAGATCTCGAATTATTATACTCTTACTAATAGACATTTAAATTTAATAGTTCATGCTACCAATGAAATCTTTTTTTAAATCATTTAACATTTCTCTAGTAACATGCTCTGGAATTGGTTGATTAGCTAGTTCCTCCATTGCATCAATGCTGTCGTCACTAAAATCTTGCATTATTTCATCAACGTCATTTTCAAATTTGGTCGGTAAAGGTGGACGACCATAACTCCTTCTCTCACCATTAATCCAATCTCTAAATAGTACCGATATCTCCAAGCTATCTGCTGCTAATGAATATCTATACTCTCCAATTTGAAATCTTGCTGCACTAAAAGCGCCTTCCGAAGCTATTGAAGATGCTTGAATAGCTAACACATCTCGAGCAACCGGTTGAAGTTTTGGAAATCCCTGGCCGCGATTGCTCCACCATTCTAGAAGATCAATAGTAGTAGGTTCTGTATTTTGATTAATATATGCATCAAAATTATTTCTATCATTATGAGAAAGTTCAATATAAGAATCTATCATATCATCAATATCATCTTCATTATTATATCTACTCCTAGAACTTTGAGGCTCTTCAT
>JAJOOS010020894.1:0-25695 GCA_029582725.1 Solanum chiquidenum | reverse complement strand
AGTGAGTATTTGCGTTAAATTTAGATAGCCTAGATGATAAGAAAAAATAAATAAGTAGTGTTATTTAATTTAATTGAATGTTTAAGAAAGAAAATCAAAGAACTTTTGTCAATTTATTTTCATGCAAAAATACAGAGAAATCTCAAAAAATAATATTATTGTTTGAAATTTTTTATGTTCGTTCGCGAAAGTTTAATTTTTTTAATGAAAATTAACAGACACACGTCTTAAATGGATTAATGACTAACTCAATTATAAACGTAATTTACTTTCTCCGTTCAAATTTAACATAATTTAATCATTTGACATTTTTACCAACCCGCTTATTTATAAATTTACTTATTTTAACCAATTTAAATTCAGCTCAATCGATCCATTTGATATTCTGAGTTATTCACTTTATCGGAAGAAAATCTAGGAGCTCGTCATAGGATCTAACTTTTGCTCATTATCATGCTTCTTTTCAGTCTTCACATGAACTATCATATTCTTCACAAATAAAATATAACCCGTTTTTTCTCAAATTTGTTACAAAAAATATTATATATAATTAACAAGTCTAGATCTCCATGCAACAAAATGCATGTGCACACCAACTTTCAGTACTCATGATTCAAAATTTTAATTTAATCAAGATTACAAGATTTTGAGTATTTATTTTAAAGGTTTTACATATATTGAAGATAAATATAATACTCTAATCTTTATGTAATAGTAATTTTTTTTTGGCCAGAATGGTAAAATAACATATTTCACATTATGTTATTTTACCCTTTTGAACATTTTTATCCTTTTAACTTTAATACATTTTAATTAAAAAATAGAAAAAAAATCAGTTTATTTTAAAATAAAAAGGATATTACATACTTTTTAAATTTCTCGCCAAATTCTGATAATTTTTTTTAGCCATTTAGCATTACCCGTAATAGTAAAGGAAGAGTTATCTTTTGTTATTACTACTTACAAAAATTGAATTCAAGATAAGCAACAATTAATATTTGAGTTTAAACTGATGGTGTACTCCAATAAATTTCATCCAGAATTCTAGAGTTGATTGTCTGGATGGTCATTCAACTTGTGATATATAGTTAATTATTAAAGTTATTTATTCTCCCAAAAATCATCTTATTTAGGTAAAATAAAATAGTAACTTTTGAAAAACAAACCAAAAAAATTGACTAATTACCACAAATTAATTAGTGACCGTTCAAACTTCAAACCATCACTTCTCGATCCCATAGACTAGAGAAACGTACATCTAAAGTTCTCCTAAAGTTTTATGCAAATAAGTCTAATAACGGTAAAAACTAGCTAGAAACTCCAACACGAATATTCTGATTGCAATTAATAGAAGCACTAAATTATAAATCTATATGCATGGATTAGTTTCTTTCTTAAATTTTGTGTTTGATGTCTGCATTAGAGTTTTCGCTTAAATTTAGATTGCAACTGCAAAGCTCATTTAGGGTGGCGCTCCCAACATACTCAGGACTCAAACTCGAAATATCTTATTAAGGGTGAAATAATCCTATCACTACATCACAATCGTGTTGGTATATGGATTAGGTTCTCCAACTAACTTTTCTAACTGCAGAAACTTTTGAGTACACTTCTTCATATGTTTGATCATCATCAAATTTTTAGTACTCATCCAATAACCAACACAAAAACTAATGTTTTCATCTTTTCCACTAGCTTCTTTAATTTCTTAAAAATAGAAGCAATTCTTTTTCTCTTCCTAATTCTCTAAACTGAATTTTTTGCTTTTTACAACTGAACTAAATAACCTTATCTTCTATCAACTTCCCATAAAGTACTCTTTAGCTTTCATAAAATATAATACAGCCAAATTTAGTAAACCACCACCTTTAATTTCTAACTTATTAAAATGAAATATTACTATTTTTAGCAAGTTTCATTATACTCCAATCACTATAAATATTGGCCCCAACAAGTGACCAATACACAAAAAACACATACATACATGCATTTGTCTATCAAAATAATAATGGCTTCTTTCCAAAGACTAATTAGTTGTATTTTTGTGCTTTTTCTTTTGTCCTTAGCTTTTGCATGTGAAGCTAGGGTTTTACTTGATAATAATGCAAATGATCAAGGGTTTGTTAGGGTCGATGGTGCACATTTTGAACTCAATGGATCACCTTTTCTATTCAATGGTTTCAACTCCTACTGGCTAATGCATGTTGCTGCTGAGCCTAGTGAGAGGTACAAGGTCACCGAGGTCCTTCGCGAAGCATCTTCTGCAGGGCTCTCTGTATGTCGAACTTGGGCTTTTAGTGATGGAGGCGATAGGGCATTACAAATTTCACCTGGTGTTTATGATGAACGTGTTTTTCAGGTAGTACATTCATCTGTTTCATTTCATATGACATTGATATACACATTTTTATATTTGAAAACTCTTTATTATAACTTTGGAAAAGGGCCGAAAATACCCTTGAACTATTTGAAAAAGTCTAAAAATACCCCTCATTCATCTATTGGGCTAAAAATACCCCTCCATCCACCTTTTTGGTCCATCTCTACCCTTAAAACTAACAACCACTTTTTAAAAAATTATTATTATTATTTGTTACATGTCATCTTATTGGATAAATTAAATCTCCACCCATTTAATTTTCTCCTACCCACCCATTGTAGTGAACATGACCCAAACCCAATTAGAAGACCCATTAAAAAATAAAATACATTATATGAAACAAAATCAGTTGCTCAAGAGAGAACATTAAATAAAACTTACCATTTTCCAC
Organism: Solanum chiquidenum; assembly: GCA_029582725.1. Classification (NCBI taxonomy): domain Eukaryota; kingdom Viridiplantae; phylum Streptophyta; class Magnoliopsida; order Solanales; family Solanaceae; genus Solanum; species Solanum chiquidenum. Next base: position 22,924 of record JAJOOS010020894.1, on the reverse strand, counting down.
AACAAGTGTAGACAAATATACTTGGGAACACTCGAGGCTACCATCAGCATCAAAGAAAACTAACAAATTGAGAGATAGTAACAGAGCAAATTCTATAAATTATGCAAACCCAAATTCTCATGAATTAACAAAAGCTGAAAGATTTCATAGATAATTGATTAGCCATCCACATTGCACAAGATGCAAACAAGTAAGGAAGCTAATAACTAAAAGGAACTAGCTATTTTTACACCTATCATCAATCCCTAATACAGTAAAATTAAACATAAAACTCTAAAGTTGATCAAATTCTTCAAGAGCTAGTGAATTTGGTGACAACCTTTGTGCCTAAACTCTAAAGTTGATCTCTAGTGGAATGTTTTTCACTTGTTTCTTCTAAATATTTTGAACTGATTTTACTTTAAAATTTTCGACGCCATTTTATGCTCATATAATATTTAATTAATATTTTGAAGTTCTAATGGAGCCAAATTCACAAATAATCATTTTTAATCAATTGATTGAATATTATCTTGAAAATTTTGGATAAGAAAAGAGGGAAGAAGAAAGAAGTTTGGGGTTAGGGAAGAAAGATTCAATCAATTTACTTTTTAATGGGTCTTCCAATTGGGTTTGGGTCATGTTCACTACAATGGGTGGGTAGGAGAAAATTAAATGGGTTGAGATTTAATTTATCCAATAAGAAAATGACATGTAACAAATAATAATAATAATAATTTTTTTAAAAAAGTGGTTGTTAGTTTTAAGGGTAGAGATGGACCAAAAAGGTGGATAGAGGGATATTTTTAGCCCAATAGATGAATGAGGGGTATTTTTAGACCTTTTCAAATAGTTCTGGGGTATTTTTGACCCTTTTCCGTTATAACTTTGAACTTGTTACTAATGTTATCCTTAATAACATGTTTTTAAAACCACATTTTAACTCTACAAGTTTTTCTTTTTCAACTTATGACCACAAGTACTTTTAATAAAGGTACTTTTGGTACGTAACAAAAATCCCTTTATTTCTTGAACTTTGTATACAGTCAAACAACGTAATATTTCATTATGTAGGGTTTGGATTTTGTTATATCGGAGGCTAAGAAGTATGGAGTTCGATTAATCTTGAGCTTTGTAAACAACTACAACGACTTTGGAGGGAAAACTCAATATGTTCAATGGGCGCGAAATGCAGGAGCTCAGATAAATGGAGACGATGATTTCTACACTAATTATATTACTAAAGATTATTACAAGAATCACATTAAGGTAACAAAAACCTAGCACTCATTAATTAATTAACACATGCTAATTTTAATTATTAAGTACAATTATTGTTAATGCAGAAAGTTGTCACAAGGTTCAATACCATTACTGGAATGACTTACAAAGATGATTCAACTATTATGGCATGGGAACTCATGAATGAGCCCCGCAACCAAGCTGATTATTCTGGAAATACTGTTAACGTACGTACGTCTGAATTAAAAGAGTTGATTTCTCAAATGATAACTTGGTCAACTAATTAGTAAGTACTAGAGTAGTTATTATTTCAAAAAGTAACTTTTAGTTGATCGAGAAAAAAATAACTATTAGTTGAATCGAGTAATCATCTGAGAAATCAATCCTAAATAAAAGAGTCTTTCTATATTTCCCAATTACTAACATTTTAAATTTAATAAATTTACATAATTGATGTTTATATTTTGATATTATTGCAGGCGTGGGTTCAAGAAATGGCAAGTTTTGTGAAATCACTTGATAACAAACACTTGCTAGAAATAGGAATGGAAGGATTTTATGGTGATTCAGTGCCAGAAAGAAAGTCAGTTAATCCTGGTTATCAAGTTGGAACAGATTTTATTAGTAACCATTTAATCAAAGAGATTGATTTTGCCACTATTCATGCATACACTGACCAATGGTATATTATGCTATTCTTTCTTCATAATTCACATGCTTCGCTATGTCTTGGGTTCGAGCCCTGGATATCCAAATGAGTCTTGCAGTGCGCACTCCAGATTTAATCGCGCTAAATAAAAATATTAAAATCATGATATTGATATATTATTTACATTGCATCAAATCAACTTTATTCAAAATTTAAATTTAATGAATTCTAACTTTAAGGTTTTCAATACTGAACATAATGAATTTTCGAAATTATAGGTACAAAATTTTATGATTCAAGAATTTGTTCTACCTTTGGACTAGAAAAAGTATCACGTATAGCGCCACTTTTTATTATGTAAAATATCCGTTAATGTTAAAATAAATAAAAAATCAATATATATAACATCACCCATATGTTAGTTATCTAGTGACATAATACACTAGTTATCCTTAACTGTTTTTTTTAATTATATATTTTTATAACAAGAATTAATTATTATTTTTTATGCTGAATTATAGGTTATCTGGTCAAAGTGATGATGCTCAAATGATATTCATGCAAAGATGGATGACAAGTCATTGGCAAGACGCAAAAAACATACTGAAAAAACCATTGGTTCTAGCTGAATTTGGCAAATCAAGTAGAGATCCAGGATATAATCAAAATATACGCGATACATTTATGAACACGATATACAGAAACATTTATAGTTTAGCAAAAGATGGAGGAACGATGGGAGGAAGCTTAATATGGCAGCTCGTTGCACAAGGCATGGAGAATTATGAGGATGGTTATTGTATTGAATTGGGGAAAAATCCATCGACTGCTGGAATTATTACAAGTCAATCTCATGCCATGACAGCTTTGGCTCATTTGGTTAAGATTTAGGAGTTATTTTAATTTATAAGTATACATTAGAGGACATGGAAGAAAATAAGTATACTTTATTAGTTTTTTTTTGGTAAATTATGAAATGTGTCTTTGTAATAATTGGCTAAGTTAAGTATATTTAACATTCAAAAAATTAATTAAAATGTATGTTTCAATCCTTTTATATATATAAAAATCGTGTGATATACTCTCTCCGTTCCTATTTATATGTCACCATTTTAGATTTCACGTGCATTAAGAAACTAAGTAAGTTTACTATTCTACCCTTATTTAATTTTTTGAAACTCAAGTTTTCAATCAATGAATATGAATTAATTTATTTTGATTAATTAATTTAACCAATGAACATGAATCATTTACTTAGTTTTTCTAAGTCGGTCAAATGTATATTTCCAAGGCTAATAACTCACAAGGGTAAAAAAGGAACAATATGGTAATTTATGTATTGATTTTATGAAATAACAAATATTATGGACCAACTATTTATAGAAAGAGATGACATATAAAAAGGAACGGAGGTATATATTTTCAACTGTTTTTGGAACCATATCATTTAAGTGGCTATGGAGGAAAATAATTAGTTCCATAAGAGATTCTATGTACTCACATTATAACAAAAATAGTTTTTAGCGGCAATAAATATTCATATTATCAAAGAGAGCTAAAGTCGTGCCGACATTAGTTAATTATCATTAGATTCACTATAGACTTTATGGCCATTTATAGTCTTAATTGACTCTAAAAAATGTATATTTAGCAACAATTAAATTATTGTCATTAATTAATCACCACTCAAAATCTTTTTTTTTAGTGTAGTGTAAAAAAAATACTTCTAGAAAGGGTATGTACCTAAGTTCCACAATCAAATTAAATGAACGAAAAAAGAGAAAGAAAACTCCCCAGCCTAAAAGAAAAACATAGTAAGCAGCAATAAAAACAGTCAATAACAGCATTACAGCAAACAAAATGATGAGAATAACTACTCGCTTTGTCTTATTTCACATAATTTGAATTTCGAGAGTCAAATAATTTATTTTTATCTATCAATTTAAGCATAAAATATTCAATTTACGTAAAAAATATTATAAATTTGGATATCGAGAAGTTGAATAATATGCTTCCTCTATCAAATCTGAAATTTGTCATGGAATCCTAGCTTTGCCTCCAAGTATACGAACTCTATTTTGAAAGATAAAAGGAATAAATAATCTTAGGCTCACTTAGAAATTGATTAATAAAAAATGATTTTTTTTTCATTTTTCAAATCCCTTATATAAAATAAACATATCTCATAAAACAAACATTGTAAAAGATATTAAAATAAAGTTTTCTCATGAATGATAATAACTGTTATAAAAAGGTTTGACTTATATTCATATACTTAAAAAAAAAAATTAAAAAATTGAGCCTACAACGAAGTATAATATGTTGTGCTAATTAAAACGTCAGCTGGATTAGTGAGATACGTCACCAACATTAACTGATCCTTTTCGCGGCTGCGTTTTTTTAATTTGTCTTCATTTCAATTTGTTTGTCGATATAATTTGATGCCGAGTTTAAGAAAATAGAGATTTTTTATGAATTTTTTAATATTAAATTAAAGATATGTAAAATGTGTTAAAATGCTATCTCGTTTTGTATAAATAAACATGTCATGTGGAAAATTAGAATTAAAAAAATTACTAAAAAAAGGATTTTTTTTTTAAAACAAACAAATGGAGGGGGTATGTGATATCACTTGTATCAAATAATAGAGCAGACTTTCTGCAAAGTTGTCCATTTTACTTCCATTTACTAACTACCAATGACGTATAATCTAAAGCCAAATTAAAAGAGAGAAGAAATTGGATTTTCATATTTTCTTCATATACTACATATATTATAATTTCAAATTTCACATCTTGAATAGTTGAATGGATAGGGTTTTGTTATATGATAAGTTAATTGGAAAATTTCTATCTTAATTAGTATGTTGTTTGTTAATGAACTTTTCGTTTATCTCAACTTTTAGTTTCAACCCTCTCAATCTAGTAGCAATATAATTAACTAAGTAATTAGTTGATGATACAACATGTGTAATCAGATGTCTAGGATTTGAGTCAAACGCATACAGAAAATTCTGTTGGGAGCACCACCTCAAATGAGCCTAGCAATGCATGATTCGAATTTAATCAAAACTCCATGGTTGGAAATCATTTCTTTTCGCTATTTCTAAATTGAAAGAAACAAAATGATGTTTTCAGATTTATTAAGTATAAAAATGAAGATGTTTCTTTTGTTGTAAAAAGTACATAAAATTAAAAATATAATTGTAAAGGGTTACATAAATCAAATCTCCCTAATATTATTCTCAAGAACGTATCTCCTGGACGGAGCTAGGGTACCGGAAAATAGGAAGGGAATCGTTGAAATTTACATGGTATATATAAGGTTAAAAATATATTTTTTATATATATCTATATTATATAACAGTTAAATCTCCACGACTTAACTTCTTTAACATGATTACTCCTTTATATTTTGAATCCTTTTCATGATGCCACCACTAAAAATTCGGATAGTTTTGACTTTTGTGCATATTGCTACGTCAAACAATAACTTGTTATTTACATGTGGAAGTTGAGATAACTGAATTTATTACTACTACAACGTATACGTAGAAGGTGATGCCAAGTAGCCACATGGAATGCATGCATAAGCCATTTCCATAGTCATATTTCTCTTATATTATATGTTGCTTCTGTCATGCATATTTTATGGAGTATTCAGTTAGGATATCCACTTCTTCTGTTTCTGAATTAACTAACCAATTTCAAAATATTCACCACATCTATCAACTTCCTAAATCCTAATTAGCTCATGTCCTTTCTCTTTCTAGCCGTCAGAAACGGATTCAGGATTTTAATTTAGTTATGAGTTTAACTTTTAAGGTTCTATAACGCCATACTTATTACACTTCAAAATTATGAGATCAGATAATATATTAGTTGAAATTTTTGTGATTTTAATTTCAATATATACTAGGTTGGGATGAATTCAGCAATGAAGCGCAGTAGATTTGCTCCTACCTGGTCGGAGCTGTAGGAGTTGATCCAAATCTCCTGCGCTCAAAAATTATATTGTATATATAATAGAAATTGAATCCAGCTAGCCCCATATTTTATTCGTGTCTTTAATTACTTCCTTATATTTTGATTATTTATGTAGATGTTGAATCCAATCAGCTCTTTATCTAGCTTCTTCGTGTATTTAATTACTTCCTGATTATATTTTGATCATTTTATACGTAAAGTAGATGTTGAATCGACTCCACCGTTAAATGTATTTATTTACTCTCGCATCTCAATTCTTTAAGGTAAAAAAAAAATTTACGTTGCCCGACGCCTAACTTCACATGCATGTGCTCCTAAAATCTCTTTAAAGTATGAGCTGATTATTTGAGCATTTCTTGACTTCAAATCATGTGGGATGAACGGAGGTTCATTAACTTTAAGGCACATGGGCGGATATACATAGGTAGGTAGGGTGAGTTCTCGAGAATCCAGTAACTTTTGCTCGGACTTTATATTTATATTGTGAAACCTTTGAGTAAAACTAAGTATTTCCATTGGGAACCCTGAACATAGATGTGTGAACGAGTAAAAACTCATTTGTAGTCACGGAACAGGTTCGAACTCTTAAATTTTAAATTCTGAATTCGCCTCCCTGCTTTAAGCTTTTCAACCTTCTCTATCATATACTCATATTCAAGTCCCTAGTGCCTATCAAATTTATAAGATATTTCATGGCACCTCTATTTTTCTTTTTTAATTCTTTAATTTTTCTTATCAATTCCCTATATCTCTCTTTCCCTTTTTCCTCCAACTGAACTTTCACCTTCTGTCAGCTTTCCACTAAACTAAAGATAAAGAAATTAGTTTTTGCCAAATTTAGCAAACCAACTATTGGATATGAATCCTGAAAATCCTCCTAATCACTTCAACTTCATCCTTTTTTCTATTTTTAGTAAGTTGTAAGTAACTATAAATACCCATACAAACATCCATTGGCTACTCAAATCAACCTTTCCATTTTACAAACTATATACTTCTAACAAATTAATTAATGGCTTATTTTGGTAGAGCAATTAGCTCATTCTTTGCCTTGCTCTGCCTCCTCCTACTAGCTATAGTCACAGAAGCTAGGAATATACAAAATAGTAAGAATGTAGATTTTGTTAGAACAAGAGGTGCACATTTTGTACTAAATGGATCACCTTTTCTGTTCAATGGTTTCAACTCTTATTGGCTAATGCATGTTGCTGCTGAGCCAACTGAGAGGTATAAAGTCTCTGAGGTTTTCAAAGAAGCCTCTGCTGCTAGCCTCTCTGTATGCAGGACTTGGGCTTTTAGCGATGGTGGTGATGCATCATTGCAAATTTCTCCTGGTGTCTACGATGAACGTGTTTTACAGGTTGTTTATTAGTGTTGAAGTGTGTGATCAGCTTATTTTGAAAGTTGAAACTATTTGACAGAACAAACCTTTTGTTTAATTACTTATTATGTCTCAAGAATTGGAAACTTAAAAGTTTCTTGCTTTCTTTACTATGTAGTATATGTGACGTTGTTTTATATTTATGGCCTTCAATTAACATGGATCGATTCTTTGTGATATAGGGATTGGATTTTGTGATCTCGGAAGCAAGAAAGTATGGGATACGTTTAATATTGAGCTTTGTGAATAACTACAAAGATTTTGGAGGGAGAAGTCAATATGCTCAATGGGCGAAAAATGCAGGAATTCAGAATATTAATAGTGAAGATGATTTCTACACTCATCCAGTTCTTAAAGATTATTACAAGAACCATGTTAAGAAAATAGTGACAAGGGTCAATACAATGACTAGAATAGCATACAGAGATGACTCGACAATAATGGCGTGGGAACTTATGAATGAGCCTCGCTGCAATGCTGATTATTCTGGACAAACAGTTAATGTGAGTACGTGATGTTTTTGTATGCTAACTATGTAATGAGTCTCATGTTTTTCTAGGTTAACTATGTAAGTATGTGATGTTTTTCGACAGGGATGGGTTCAAGAGATGGCAAGTTATGTGAAATCACTAGACAAAAAACACTTATTGGAGATAGGAATGGAAGGATTTTATGGCGATTCATTGCCGGAAAAGAAGCAAGTTAATCCTGGTTTTCAAGTTGGAACAGATTTCATCAGTAGCCATCTTGTTAAAGAGATTGATTTTGCTACTATACATGCATACACCGACCAATGGTAAAGAGTACTGAACAGACCTATATACTGTCAGTGCACATAAACTCATAACATAACTGGATAAGTTTTTTTTTGTTAAACAGGCTGTCTGGACAAAGTGATGATGCTCAAGCAGCATTCATGCAAAGGTGGATGACAAGTCATTGGCAAGATTCAAGAACCATATTAAAGAAGCCATTGGTTCTTGCTGAATTTGGGAAGTCAAGCAAAGATCCAGGATACAATCAAAATGCAAGAGACACATTCATGAGTTTAGTTTACAGAAATGTGTACAATTTTGCGAAAGCAGGAGGGACAATGGGAGGGAGCTTAGTATGGCAGCTAGTGGCACAAGGCATGGACAATTATGATGACGGTTACTCAATAATCTTGGCACAAAATCCTTCAACTGCAGGGCTAATTTCAGGGCAATCTCATGCCATGACAACTTTGGCTCATTTGGTTAATAGCCCTAATTTAGGTCAGGTACATGGACATCATCCACTAGGTGTTGGACATCATCCACTAGGAATGGGACATCATCGTTGAAGCATCAATGAGGTCATGGATAGGCACAATTCGTTTTTAAGGTGTTTGTTTTATATTTCGGAGTACTCCTTTGGCCAATTTGGAACATTAGCAAAAATTAGCTAGTGTATGGTTGATTAACTTTCTGAATGTATCTTATTATTCCAACTTGTTTAGGATTTATTATTGTATTCTACATGAATCTGATTCCTGTCTTTCTCAAGTTTAAATCCCAACTCCTCTGATGTTATTGGCCAAACTAGATGTTTGACATCACATATACTGTGCCTTTAAGGTTTTCATTGGGAATATATTTCTCAAACAGAAAGCCCCAAGTTAAAAAACACGTTTATATATTATGTCAATTCATAACTCGTTAGTGTAAGAAATTTTATATGATCAATTGTATGTTATAACAGGCAATTAAAAAAAGATGCAGTATATATATATATATGTAACTAAGAAGCAACTCTAAACTCGTGAAATTGCTCCAACAAGATAGGTTTAAAACATCCCACAGGTTTAATTAACCATTCACAATAATCACAATATGTAAAATCCAAAACTAATTGTTAGAAATAAAAGAGTTTCAAAGACCTATTTGTCGACTTCCAATTCTGACATGGCTGAGCAACCAAGCTAGATTTGTTTTGTTCTTCTTATTCCATGTCTGCTTCCAATTCCCAATTTTTCCATCCACAATCCTCCAAACTGATTTGCGTTTTCTCTCCGAAATTGGGGTAATAAAGTATCGGAAAGTACTATTATCGTCTTCGTCTACCCCACATGAATTGCGGCCATAGCTATAAGTTTACCATGGTTGTTGTTTGTAACCATCAATCTCCGTAATAAAACCATCATCGTACAAAGGTTTTTTAGCAATAAATCTCAAAAGGAATGTAAGTAACTCTGAATCGGTAGGACAAAACTCATCTAACTCCATATCCATCCAGAGTCGAGAGAGAGTTTATGACAAAAAAATAAAAAGAAGGTTGAATGCAGTTCCGATAAATCGCAGGTATATTTATAACTAGTCAATTCTTGCCTTGCTGGGAAACCTAATTGGTAACAACTAACACTTGGATCATTGTTACCCATTGTTTTATAATGTACTCTATTTCATTGTACTTTATTATATTGTACTGAATGTTTGGCTAGATCGTATTGTTTGTTGTTGTTTAATAATATTTTTATTGTTTGATTTGACTGTATTGTACATAATTTATAAATTTACTAAAATATCTTTAATTATTCTACGATAGAAAGTTTGACTAGAATTAAATAATATATGGTAAAGGGTAAAAAAGTATTATGAAATACTATGCCATGATATAATTGAAAAAAGAAATTAAGTAACAATGAGAACACACCAAATTAGTTGTTCCATAAAATGGGGTTTTCATTGTTACGTAACAACGAAATTTAACAATACAATACAATACATTTTAAGTAACAATCAAAACAAACATTGTAGTAATGGTAACGATACAATACATAATGGGTAACAATGATCGAAACAGAGTGTAAGGTGTCAAAATAGGCTCTAACCCATCAAGAATTTTATGGGTTGGACTCAATATAATTTGAATTAGGTTCAATTTCAATTCTTTCAAGCATTAACCCGTTTTAAAAGAATTTTTAATTGAACCTAATTTAATCTTCAATTTCAACCTATTTTAATACTTTTTATTTGAATAAATTATGGGGAAAAAATTAATAGAGATGTGATTTTTATATTATCTAATAAGAAAATAACACATAATAAATATTTTTAAAAAAAACTAAAAAAAAACTTTGGTTGTTAGTCATAAAAGTATAAGTTAGTAAAAAAGGTGAATGGAAGGGTATAAGTGAGCTAAAGAGGGATGGATGAGTGATATTTTTAGGCATTTTCCTATAGTTCAAGGACAATTTTGATCCTTTATAACTATGGTTTAAATAAATTACTTTTCGCCACTAACATACAATCATAATTACCTGAGCCACATCTGAGTTTGTATAAGGGAGTATAATTGGATTTCAACCAATTATACAAATTATGCTTTCTCTCTCTCCATAATATTTTTACATTATTTTCTCGTTAATTCACTCAACAAAATCAGATTCAAAATTTGAAAATTTTATTTTTTCCCTCTCAAATAATGCTTTCAGATTTTCAGGACAACTGTTGTGTGATTCAATTATTAAATTTTTTTTAAATTTTTTTTTTTTGGCGATTTCAATCTTATTTTTTCAATTTATATTTGTATATGACAATGATTTCTTTTAATTTTTCAGTCTTATCATTAGATACAATCAAAATCATGGATAAAGAAATACCTTCCAATAGAATCAGTACGTGAGGTACACAAACGCATCAACAAAAGTTGGATGGTTTTTCATCTTTTTCTTTGGGTCCAACTCAAGATTTCCAAGAAATTTCAAGATCTCTTGCTAAATCTCGAGTTATAATCAACAAGAGATCAGATCAAAGTGTCGGACTGACCTAATGAAGATGCAACAACTTATCCATGTTCTTAATTCCAAAAAATGAGATGGACAGAAAGACGACAATTCAAATGATGTTTTGATTTCAAAAAGCAAGCGTAAGATAAAAGAAATTGCATCTACAAGCAATAAATCAAAATTATCCGAAGAAGATTTCCAATCTGATTCAATGGACCAACCAGATAGGAAAGATATTGAGGTAAATTGTATAAATTAATTTAATATTCCGGTTAAGTTGTTCTTGTTATTTTAGTATAACATTACGGATTTCGGGATTTACATCCAAAAAAATTTCAGATTTATAATTGTACTTATACAATAGATATATGTGTATTTATCAATTAGTTGTCTTGTTTATACAATTTGTTGAGATATTTGATTTGTATAAGTTAGAAAAAATTCATATTTGCAATTTTTTTGAAATTGTATATAGTTACCTTGTTTTTATATTGGGAAACTTACATAAATATACTATAAATAAAAAATATTTACCATTTATAGCAATAACATTTTTTTTTCACTTGATCACTTTTAATACATGTATAATACACTTTTAATTCATATTACAAAGAACAATTTATTATTCACATATAATACAAGTTTTATTGATGGATAATACATTTATCACACATTTTAATACAACTATAATACAATGTGTCAACTTCTTACCAAATAAGCATAATATATTTTTAAAAATAATTATAATACATATATATTGCATACTTAATTCACTTTTAATACATATTGCAGATTTAACATAGTATTGCTATAAATGGTAATAAATAAAAAGTATCGCTAAAATCAGTAATTATTTATTAAAAGGCACCCATCCAAGTAATTTTTCCTTTTATATATTTGATAAATATTAGCAAGTATACGTTTCAATTATTATTTGTATATTTTCAACATTATTGAGGTATTTGTATAATTTATTTTGTATATATTTTGTGATTTGTATTTTTATCAATATATTTCACACTATGTTGTATACGATTCTATGGATTTAGCGTATCAATGTTTATTGTGGCTTTCTTACCTTTTTAGACCTTATTTGTATATTTTCAACAATTATATACAATTACTTTTTTGTATTTATATATTATCAACAAGTATACATTCCAGTTATTATTTGTATAGTTTCAACATTTGTATACATATATTTATTTATATATTTCAATCAATCGTGTGTGTGTATATTTATTAAGTCATTTTTTGTCATGTTTATCGGGGAAGTTAAATTTATCTTTCATTATTTGGTAGAAGTCATATTTGGCAAGAAATTCTACTCATATACAATAACCCTGATTTGTGAGATTGCTTTTCTTTTTAAATATCTAAATTACCGCCTCATTAATTAAGTCAAGAATTAAATTTGTATTTTTTTTAAAAAAAAATTAGCGGGATATACAATAGCTATGAAACTATAGCCACGCTATGTAATTAGACAAACTGTAACTAAGGAGGCTAGTAATATTTCAACTCTTTCTATTTATAAATTTTTCCCTTTTAAAAATTAATCTAAATAGAGCAAAGAGTTAAATAGAGCAGGATAGGGCAAAGCAAACCCTTAGTAGGGAAGACTTAACCCATACAATAGCTACGAAACTATAGCTACGCTATGTAATTAGACAAACTGTAACTAAGAGGCTAGTTATATTTCAGATTGTTAAACTTTATTATTCGACTTGATGCGCTGAGAGCGATGAAAAAGGATTTTTGGGTAATGGAGACCAGGAAAGAGGGAAGCTTCAGTCAGCCTTAAGGCATGGAATCGTAATTCTCCTTAGCTTTTTTCGTTGAGATAAGGTATAAGATAAGGCCTGCAAACTCTTAGCTACTTATAAATTTTTCCCTTTTAAAAATTTATCTAAATAGAGCAAAGAGTTAAATAGGGCATGATAGGGCACAACAAACCCTTAGTAAGGAAGACTTAACCCAACCTGCTCCGCACCATTTCCATCCCTATCTATAACACTATCCTAACCGCCAACAAGTGTGATAGGACGGACAACAAATTAAATGAGGTGCATATATATACTTGTTTAGATCCTCAAATTAAACAATCTTGAACTTTTTCACCATGCATAGTAGAATCGTAAATTTGGATTTGGATAGTGATTGCTTCTTTTTGGAAGATCAACAAATTTAAAGGGGATATATATATAACTGAACTGGGAAAAAAAGTGCTTTTTAGCTAAAGCCATTTGTGGGAGTAGAGATCATTATATTCTGTTAGGATAATCACTTCTTCTGTTTCTTAATTAATCATTTTCCAACTATATTTCAACTTCCTAATTACATCATGCCCTTCATGTTTTTCCTTCCAACACGAGTCGGATCCAGAACTTTAACTTGATGGATTCTAACTTAAGGTTCTTAGTATTATATATACTTTTAAAATAATTGGTTCATATCTTATACTTGTTGAAAATTTTGTGGATTTTAATTTCACATAAATCTATATATACTCCTACAGGACACAACAGGGAGGAGGGGGAGGGGGGGGGGGTGCGCAAGGGTGTTCATTTGTATCCCTTTAGCCTGAAAATTACATTTTATATATTTAGTAGATGTTTAATTCATTCCACCTTCACGTGTGTTTACTTTTTATATTTTAAATTTCCTTAATGAAAATTCTGGATTTGTTACTGAGCCTCGTGTCCTAAATTCACATGCATGTCAGTATTTCTTGGCTTCAAATCATGCAGGATAAAAGGAAATGTTCTTTAATTATAATCTCTTCAACCTTTCCATTGGATATTCAAGTTCCTATGAAGTTATCAAACTAATTAAAACTATGCACATGGAGAAGCACATTTATATGACATCACCCACATTTCACATTTCATAACACCTCTTTTTCTTTTTCCAAATCTCTTTCATTCTTCTGATTAATAATTCTCAATATTTCTTCCAACTGAACTTTCACATTCTGTCAGCTTTCCACAAAACCTTGAAACCAAAGATAAAGAAATTCAGTTTTAACCAACTATTGGATATGAATCCTGAAAATCCTCCTAATCACTTCAACTTCTTACTTTTTTCTATTTTTAGTAAGATGTAAGTAACTATAAATAGCTCTACAAACATTTATTGGCTACTGAAATCATCCTTTCCATTTTACAAACTATATACATTGTTCTAACAAATTAATTAATGGCTTATTTTGGTAGAGCAATTAGCTCATTCTTTGCCTTGCTCTGCCTCCTCCTACTAGCTATAGTCACAGAAGCTAGGAATATACAAAATAGTAAGAATGTAGATTTTGTTAGAACAAGAGGTGCACATTTTGTACTAAATGGATCACCTTTTCTGTTCAATGGTTTCAACTCTTATTGGCTAATGCATGTTGCTGCTGAGCCAACTGAGAGGTATAAAGTCTCTGAGGTTTTCAAAGAAGCCTCTGCTGCTAGCCTCTCTGTATGCAGGACTTGGGCTTTTAGCGATGGTGGGGATGGAGCATTGCAAATTTCCCCTGGTGTCTATGATGAACGTGTTTTACAGGTCGTTTATTATTGCTTAATTATTTGATCAAGATCGTGTAAAAGCTTAAATTATTAGATAGAACACTTTTTTGTTTGCTTAATTATGACTGATCAATACATCCCTCAACGTGTGGACCTAATTCTTCATTCACAGACAAAGTATATAGATATTTTTGTTGATATCCCCTGACCTGCCCCATTAAACATTTGTCCAGCTCTGCATTGCTCCTCCACCCCTATCTGCTCTGCTATCATATTAAAGTGTGTGATCAGCTCATGACATACATTTTATTTACTTAATTATGTGTATCAAGAATTAGATGCTTCTTGTTTTCTTCACTATTTGATATAGGGATTGGATTTTGTGATCTCGGAAGCAAGAAAGTATGGGATACGTTTAATAATGAGCTTTGTGAATAACTACAAAGATTTTGGAGGGAGAAGTCAATATGCTCAATGGGCGAAAAATGCAGGAATTCAGAATATTAATAGTGAAGATGATTTCTACACTCATCCAGTTCTTAAAGATTATTACAAGAACCATGTTAAGAAAATAGTGACAAGGGTCAATACAATGACTAGAATAGCATACAGAGATGACTCGACAATAATGGCGTGGGAACTTATGAATGAGCCTCGCTGCAATGCTGATTATTCTGGACAAACAGTTAATGTGAGTACGTGATGTTTTTGTATGCTAACTATGTAATGAGTCTCATGTTTTTCTAGGTTAACTATGTAAGTATGTGATGTTTTTCGACAGGGATGGGTTCAAGAGATGGCAAGTTATGTGAAATCACTAGACAATAAGCATTTATTGGAGATCGGAATGGAAGGATTTTATGGTGATTCAATGCCTGAAAAGAAGCAAATTAATCCTGGTTTCCAAGTTGGAACAGATTTCATTAGTAGCCATCTTATTAAAGAGATTGATTTTGCTACTATACATGCATACACTGACCAATGGTACATTCAATAATCATCTATTTACCTAATGGTATAAACAGACAGATGTCAGTGCACATAACTTAAACTCGTAATATAACAGAAAACCTTTTCGGTTGACAGGTTGTCTGGACAAAGTGATGATGCACAAGCAACATTCATGCAAAGATGGATGACAAGTCATTGGCAAGATTCAAGAACCATATTAAAGAAGCCATTGGTTCTTGCTGAATTTGGGAAGTCAAGCAAAGATCCAGGATACAATCAAAATGCAAGAGACACATTCATGAGTTTAGTTTACAGAAATGTGTACAATTTTGCGAAAGCAGGAGGGACCATGGGAGGTAGTTTAGTATGGCAGTTAGTGGCACAAGGCATGAACAATTTTGATGATGGTTACTCAATTATCCTAGCACAAAATCCTTCAACTGCAGGGCTAATTTCAGGGCAATCTCATGCCATGACAACTTTGGCTCATTTGGTTAATAGCCCTAATTTGGGTCAGCTACATGGACATCATACACAAGGTGTTGGACAACATCCATTAGGAATGGGACATCATCGTTTTGGTCGATAGGCACAATTCGTTTTTAAAGTGTCTGTTTTATATTTCGGAGTACTCCTATGGCCAATTTGTAAGCCCAATTTACCAATTTGTAATCTTCGCATTACCAAAAGTTAGCTAGTGTACGGTTGATTTACTTTCTGAATGTATTTCTGTTTATTTTAGTATATGATGATTGCTACTATATAATAGTATCACACTATAATTATACTTTTTAATGCAACTTCCTTCAACTTAAAGAGCTCTATTTGAAACTTTAAGTAGAATGTACTGACTTAAATTAAATAAACTAAGTGAATTTTGCCAAGTGTGTTTCTTATTTTAACTAAATTATTTTAAATTTTAAATCTCAAAAATATGTATACTTCACAAATTAAAATTAAATAAAGTTAATACAATTTCACGTAATTCATAATTAAATGTATAAAGATTTAATCTAAAAAGATACATTTTAAATCTACTTGTTGTAGCTTGTTTCGTAGATTTCAGTCTATTCATCATGGAAATATATATTTAATCAGAATCTCTAGACCTGTTATTGATAATTTTAGATATTTTATTATGTTATCATAAAACAATATACTATAGAGGGGTAATTTTACAAAAAAATATATTGTTATAAAAATGGTTGTTTTTCATGTTGTTATTATATGTAAAAACAAAAAAATTGTTATAAAGAGGTAAAATATAACCTAAAAATTAATTTCGATAAAAATTTAATTGTTTAGTACTACAAATTAAATCATATATTCATATAGTAGAAAATTTATATTTCATGTGTTAGTTATGGATGTTGTTGATTGAAAAAACAAAAGATATTTAAGTTATCACACTGATGTCACAATTTCACACTGGTATTCTTATGATGTCATGAAAATTAGTTGAAGCCGTTTTCCCTCATACAACAAAATGCATTATATTGCATATTTTCTGCAACTTTATATGATGAATCCATGTTACTTCAATTCCCAATCATTTATTAACACACTTTACAAAAAAAATATCTTTTGTAATTGCTTAGTTAATTAGTGAAAAATACTTCATGATGAACAAATAATATTGTTTAAATTGAACTTTTGAGTATTAAAGATTAAAATAAGTATTAGTTGAAATAAGTTGTCTGGAGATAGATAGAATTTCTCTATCCATAATCAGAGGTTTAAGATTGAGTCTGAATATGAAAAAGGTCATGTTAAATATTGTTAGGCAATGCTCACCCCTTATATGGACCTTACATTACACGAATTGATCAGATTGATTAGTAGCCCGGGTGAGAAATAAAAAGAAAAATTACAAGTTAAGATAGTTGCTAGGAAAACAACATCCGTTCATAAGTTAGGAAAATCAATTTCTTCCTTAAATGAGTTTTACATTGCATGAATTCGAATTAATCAAGCCACTAACGTAAATATCAAGTTTCGAGTGAAAAATCCAAAATAAAAAGAAAGAAATACAAATTAAAATAGTTACTAGGACAATGGTGTTCTTTCATAAGTTAGGAAAGTCAATTCCCCCCCTATTAATAGTAAATATTTTCCTTAAAAACCATTTTATGCAACCAAACATTACAAAATTGGCTTTTATCATATCAAATACGTGATAATAAAAATCCAGCATAACTTGTGAATAAGACAACTTTATCTCACCTGATATAACTTACGAACAAGATAAATTGATCGATTGGACATGACTTGTTAACAATTTATTTAAAGGTGATACTTAAATATAATATATATTGATCACATTATATATCACTAGTACATATATTTAACGTGATGGAATAAGCTTAATTTTCAACTAGAGATTCTCAATGATTACAATTAAAACTATGTGAAAATATGATCGACTCAAATAAAATAATTTAATTATTCGAATAAAAGAGTACATAACATTATCTTTATTAATTTAAAATAACTTAAAGCAATTCTAGTAAAACCAAGGAGTAGTAGTAGAAAGATCAAAAGATGATGATGAAAGTTCAACTTGTTGCCCTTGTGCTAATTGTCCTTCTATTTGTGTCTGGCCTTTAACAAGACTAATTTCAGCTTGTACTTTTGCTAACTCACGTTCTAAACGATCGATTTCTTGATGTAAAATGCTTATAATTCCAACACACCCATAAACTGGACTCTTAATTCGACAATAAGCTTCGTAGTACAACGAATCTGCTACACCAGCTCGTTGATGCTCTTGAACTTGCTGATATTTCAAAAAAATAAAAAAATAAAAAAAATCAATTAATTAATTTCATGAAAAATATATCCAATATTTTTCAACTTAATTAGAACTTAGAAAAGAGGAGGTTACTAATGAAATAAGAGGAACAAATACATAAGTGGAAAACGCAATAAGACTCAATAACATCATGACCAGAGGCAAATTCAAAATTTTAAAATAATCAACGCCTACTTATTATTTTGTATATTCTTCGAACCTAATATAATAATATTTAACATGTATATACTATAGTGTTACCTGGAGCAACTTTCCAACATTGCTAGCACCATAGATTCTGTGAACAAAAGAAAATCTTTGAGGATTATTTGGAGGAAAATATGGCAAAAAAATACAATCTGAAGGACATCTTCGTCTCAATTGTTTGCAAGCAGCACAACGTCTCGAACTCATAATAAGATTTTCAAAATCTTTTGTGTTAAGAACAAAAAATCTAGTGTAAGATTTTGGTTGCTTGATACTTTTGTTAAAATTTCAGTAATGTATTTAAATGAGAAGATTTTTATTTTTATTTTTATGAACGGCTATATTTTTTTTAAAGTTTAGTTTTGAAAGAAATTTAGGAAAGTTACCAGTACATTTTGTAAATCTACCATTGTTTGATGGACTAAACTTGGTAAGATGTTTCAGATTGGTGTTTTCCTTTTTCTTTCTTGCCTTGTATAATACAAATTTAAATTATATTTGATTTAATTGAGTCATATGCTACTACACTATTTTGAAATATGAATTTCCTTTGACCTTCGAGTCTTTTAAATTCAAATCTAGTGTTACATGTTGAAATCGTCTTTAATAAGAGCACAAGCATTTTATCATAAGGTGAAACTTATATCATGTAATTTTTTAACAAAGAGGATCGATCAAGTAAAACCCCTTGCGCATCCTAACTCCACTCTGGAGCGGATATTGCATAGTTTTGAAATCGTGTGTATGTGTCTTTTAGAAATGTGCAGGGAATTCAATCAACAGAGTAACCTAATCTTTAGTGACAGTAATTTAATTACCGCTAAATATGTGTAAATATCATTAAAGTCTATGGCGATATTGAATATAATAACAATTAATTAATATCGATAAATATTTTAGCACTCTTTATTAAATGTATATATTTATTATCACTAAAAGTTATTTTTGTTGTTCTGAGATTATACAAGCAAAGAAGAAAAAAGAAGTAACATCATCAGCTTCTTCAACTCCAGTTGAACCAAATTTCATTGAGTGATTACATTAACAGGTTAAATTATTTTGAGATTGTGATTTTGAAATTATAAATTTTTTGACCATTTATTCTATTTGAAATACGAATAAAATAATTTTATATAAAATAAGATAAAATAAAGATATATATGTCATGATTAAATTTAAAATAAAATTTATAAATATATGTAATTGATCATATAAATTAGAGAAGAAACTACAACAAATCACCCTTAAACTTGGTAGCAAAACTTAAATTAACACTTTAATTATATGGACATTTAAATAATGCTTAATAATTTTGAAGTAAGTTAATACCACCATGAAATCATAACATTACTCTCACCTGCCACATAGTAGTCAATTAATCAGGTAAGCACCACATCATTATTTTTATTTATTTATTTATTCACCATTTTTCTCAAACACTTTTTAAAAATTAATTAATTAAAAAATTACAATTTCAAGCATCAAAATTTAAAATATGGCCATTTTCATTAATTTTAATAATTTTTAATTAGTGGGCCCCATCTTCTTAAATCTTTTCTCCTTTCAAAATTTATTTGTATTAATTTTAGTTTAATAATTTTAAATACTTTTAATTAGTGGACCTCCCCTTCACAAATCTGTACGGTCGCCGCTCTCTTTCTTCTTCTTGTTCTTCACCATTCCAATTATCAGTGCTCTTTTATCTTCTGCACCATTCAATAATTTTTTTAAGAATAACTTTAGTGAAGAAAATTTACATTATCTTCTTCGAACTTTCCCCTCAAATCTGCCCTCTTGAAGATTGAATTTTTTGGAAGCGATCTCGTCTTAACAACTCAAAAGAAAAAGAAGGTTGATCCATATTTTTTACTCTACAATAATAAAAAATCAAAATGGATCACACAAAATTCATGACAGTTTATATTTGTGAAATCCACGTCGATAATATAAAATGAAATCGATGTCAATAATATGGTATTGAGGTAGAATTTTACATATTATTAAATAGCTACTGAAATGAAAATAGATGATAGAAGTGGGATGAAGATAAAAGAAAAGGTGCTTCAATGGAGAAGGAGGTATAATGGAGAAGACACCTGTTAAAGAATGACAAAAGTCTCACGGTTAATGAGATGGGTGGACTCCTTATAAGGCTTGGGCAATCCTCCTCCCTTTGAGCTAGCTTTTGGGGTGTGAGTTAGGCCTAAGACCTAATTTAATATGGTATCAGAGCAGGGCCCGTCTCACCCAATGTTGGGGTCCCCCAAAATCAAAATTGCCCACGCACCAGATGCTAAGCACTGGGCGTGAGGTGGGTGTTAAAGAATGACAAAAGTCTCACATCGATGGTTAATGAGATGAGTGGACTCCTTATAAGACTTGGGCAATCCTCCTCCCTTTGAGCTAGCTTTTGGGGTGTGCGTTATGCCTATGACCTAATTTAACAACAATAAAATAAAGAGAAAAATAAAAAATAAAACGGAAATCAGGAATTTCATTTACCTCTAAATAAAAAAATTTACATATTTTTTAAAAATTTAATATATCAAGATTATTATTTTTTTAAATGTTAGTTATATGTTGGTCAATAAAAAAAATGGCATAGGTAGATTTTATAAATTGAACACTCCACCACGTCACTCCATAGGGATATTTAAATCATTTCAAAGTTGTCAAGGAAATATTTAAATACTCATTTAGTTAAACTATTAAAATAAATTTTGCTATCAAGTTCAAAAATAATTTGATGTATTTACTCTATAAATTAATTTGTATCTATCAATCAAGAAAAATATATAGTTCTAACATCAATCAATGAATGAATAAGATAGGTGGAAATTAATAAAACCTCTCGAAAGGGATTGATTTGACCTTTATTGGCAATGAAACAAGACATGTCCGATTGCTCTTCGATGACTTAAAGGGGCAACCAAACAATTTAGAATTTGCCTTTCTTAAAATGGAAAAAAGGTTGAATATATATTCTTCTTTATCCTCGTTTATTAGCTAAATTTATTTAGTTATATCATATGATTAAATATATATATACTTTTATCGTTATCAAAATATTCAGAAATATCCTTTATTTGAATGTAATACCCAAATCAATCAAAATAACTTAATTTCAAAATGTTCTATTTTAAGTAATGATTAATAACCGTCAAAGTCCAAACTAAACTCCAGTTATCTAGCATACCATTTCTGTAAATAAACCCACATTATTAATCATCTCTTGGTTTTCTCGCTAATTTTTTAACATAGGATGATTTGGTTATCAAGAATAATTCAATCATATCTTGATCTCTTTATGAATAATATTTTATTAATTTATGAATTTTTTTAGACTAATCTTTAAAAAAATATACTACATGAACTAGGTTTTAGGATAAAACAATCTCCAAAAATCCTACTAAAATTAAACTCATTTTGTAGAGTCTCAAATTTGTTTGAGGTCTACAACCAATATATAAATAAAATGAAAAAAGCAAGTATATTAAATGTATGAAAAGAAAAGATTATAAAGGTTTTGAACAAACTTATGATTAGTAAGGTAAGATCAATTTCCTTTTTTTTATAGTAATTTTTGCTGAAAAATTTGTGTATGTTTTTATTATTAAAAGATCCCTAGATATTATGTCAAACGATATAAATTCATGATTTTTTAAAACTTTATCTTATTACCTTGAGTGTGTTTACTACTTTTAATTTAGAAAATATATATTAATCCATTAAGTCATGCTTTATTAAAACAAAAAATAAATACAGCCAAATCAACCATGCTTCAAAAGAAAACGTGGAGTACTCCTATAATTAACAAAAACGTTTTCTCTCTCTTCTATTTATAATAAAAAATAATATAATATAATATAAAGTTGTATAATTTGTACTCTAGTAAGTTGCAAAAAATAATGAATTAATCTGGACTTGTACTTTTTTATTGGCATAATACATAAATTGAACTCTAAACTTGGCTTCGAATTTTAAATATGACCTCTAACTTTCAAAGTGCACAAGTAGGCACTTCAACTATCCAATTCTTAAACAAAAAAACACGCGAATCCAACAGCCAAATTGTGTGATATACAAACGCTCCTACGTGGCTTATTGAGTCACTCAGTACATGCCACGTAATTAAAAAATTACACGTATTTTATAATTAAAAAAAATAAAAAAATACAAAAGGGTAGGATCGTATTTTCTTTTCCCAACCCACCCCCTACCAGCCCCTCCACCCCCCAAAAAAATTGAAATTTATTTTTAAAAAATATTTTCAACTTCAAATTATTTTTTTTCACCCCTACCTCGACCCGCCCCACCCACCCACCTCCTACCAGCCCCCCACCCCCTCAAAAAAAAATTTAATTTTGTTTTTAAAAAATATTTTAAACTTCAAATTTTATTTTTTTTCAACCCTACCCTCGACTCCCCCACCTCCCACCCACCCCTACCAGCCCCCCCCCCCTCCAAAAAAAATTTAAGTT